>OY856409.1:10920900-11073400 GCA_963693085.1 Alisma plantago-aquatica | reverse complement strand
AAAACGTGGATAAGTACATGGGATGAATATTAAACCATATTAAACAGTAAAAATAATATAACTTGATGCATTTATATATAACATGCCATTAATAGCATTTCATGTATAATTAATCTAATAAATTACAAATTAACGCATAAAATCAAGGAAAATATGCCTGTAAAAATGATTAAAAACCCATGCATCAAACTCCCCTAAGCTTAAATGTTGCTTGTCCGTGAGCAACACTCTCTCAGATCTATTTGATGTAATTCAGCAAAAGGATATAACACATGAACTCTTTTCTTGATCATGTCCACCATACAATCCCTAAACCGGCCTTCAATGACCACTGAACCAATAATTGCTATACAATGACCAAAAATTTCCATAGAAGATGTCCACCTTTTGATCAATGAAAACTATCAATAAAGTAGTTAATATCATAATTTTAACATAACAAAACTTGGACATGTTCTCTTTTTGACCCCTTTCTAATCTTTTCCTATCATTTCTATCCTTTTTGGCCTTGATGCTTAAATTATGGAATTTATAGTGGTTTGGTGAACATTTATTCACTATTTGTACCGATAAAATGGTTTATGCACAAATACCTCAGTGAAAATCTATTTAAGTACCTTGTTTAGGTGTCCTAAACCTTAGTCTAACTTTTTTATGTATTTTGAAATCATAAAATGAACCTAAGTTTCAAATTTGGTTCAATTTGGATGTTGTTTGTGCAAGTTATGCAATTTTAGTTACAATATGAACTTTATGCAATTTACCCAATTGGGAGGTTTTCTTTGCAAATTATCACCTACATTATAATCCTTATATATTCCCTTACCATTATCAATATTTTGAAACATGGGGCATCTAGTTGCACCTTGGTTTGAAGGTGTTTCTCTCCAAGGGCATTTTAGGGATTACCCTCTTTATAAATGAGCTTATCTTTAAAAGCTAACAACCAATGAGGTTATTTCTTTGATTAAAGGATGGTGGGGATGGCCTAGAAGTCTCTATGGGCTTTTATAACTGCCATTTGATATACAACAAGTCTCTATGAGATGTCCTCTTGCATTACCATGAAGCCCTAGGCTAAGGACACATGGAAAGTCCCATAGACATCTCATGCTTGCCCCCTTCTTTATAAAGCCATATCTACCCCTTCCCACCTCCCAATCCAAGAAGCAATCCTCTCCTTATCTTTCCTCCAGCTTAGAGCATCATTCCTAGTCTGTTTGTCCATGAAGGTTCTATCCCAAGGTAAAATAGAGTGCTTACCTTGGTGAAGAAGGCTCCTAGGGTTCCAAGTTTGCTCTTTTTAGGGTTTCTAAAGCTCTTTCTTGGTTATTTTGACCAAACATAGTAAGTTTCCTCCTTTATTTCCTTGTTTTCATGTTTTCAGTCTTCCTCTCACCTTCTTCCAGGTCAAAACCATGGCCTTCCATGGTGAAACCCCACCTAGAGCCCTTAAACACTTCACCTTCGTGTTCTTTTGTTAGGGTTTTTCACCTCTAAAGTGGAGACAATACTTCTTGCTCGAGTTAGGAGATTTGTTGGATAAACCAACCTCTCTATCTCAAGAATATTTCTTCTTGAACTTTTCCACCTTCCCAAGATGTGAGTTTTATAACCCCCTTCTCATATATTGCTTACTACATGCTTAAAACTCATGTTTCTATATTTGAAATCGATGATCACCATCTCTATTTACCATGTTCTGCTAGGGTTTTTAGTTTCTTGTTGTTTTACCTTGTCTAGAAGCTCTAATTTGGTTACCTATGCATCTCCAACCCTGATCTTGGGTCAAATGGTGTGTTTTTCTTTTCTCTCTCTCTCTTTCTCTCTTCCTCTCTCTCGCAAGGATTTCTAACTTGTCATTTCCTGATTGGTTCAAATTGAAAAGTTTAGATCATTTAATCCGCTTATCCAAATTTGACAAATAAACATGTTTTGGAATCAGAGAATTATTCTCTATCTAATATAAATTCTTTCAAGGTCTAGTTTCAAGGTTTGACAAAGGGTGATTTTTAGAAAATGAATTTAGTGCATAAAATCCATAAAATTACATCTTAATCATCATAACTCCAAAATTAACATAAACATATGTTTTCTTGATTATGAGAACATAATAAGGTCATTGGTGAGGTTTTCAGAATCTAAATCCTATTAATATGGTCATTGGTGAGTTTTTCATAATCTAAATCTGATTTTTTCTAAAAAGTTCTAAAATTAGGGCTTATATACATTAATGTGCATTATGTACTCTTATACATGTTAATACATTAAAAATAGGCCAAGAGGAACTTGGACTCAATTAAAGTGGTGAACATTACTAATTGATATCAGTAAGAGAGGTATGTGCATTCCTTACACCCTATCTTGGGATAATTGCGACCAAACCCTATATTTCCATAATGAGGCTTTAATGAACCCTATTCCCTCTATTTGTGATTATTTTGTTAAATTGCCTCAAAATCAATATTATTCTTTTTCTTGGGTCTTGTACCACACTGCCATGTTCTAATTGATGATGCTTTTACTTGCCATGATTTCTTTTCTAGCATGTTGATTTTATGGACTGTTTAGCTATAGTAGTGGTACTTATGTACAACCACCCATATATAGGGCATGTATTAATTCACCTTGGTGAATGTCTTATTCTCCCCCATAAAAATATGTGTAGGTGAGTGGGAATGTATTGATTCTCCTATCAGCTATAGGTTGAGGTCCGGTAGGTTCCTCAACCCTACTTAGTTAATGTAGTCAATATTAATCATGCAAGCAATTACTTTACTATTTTAATGTTATGGCAAGCATCTATTTACAAAATAGCTTCATACTCTTGATATCTTCATCTTATGATGAAAACTATCCTTTATTTAAATGTTTTCTTTTCCTTGATATCCTATTCATATTTGTTGACACATACTTTGTTTTCCTTCCCATTTTTCTGGGTGATTTCCCAACCACCCAGGTTTAGATCGAGGTGTGGAACATGATCAAGGAGAACATTGCTTCTAACATGGACCTAGCTCTCGAAGATGTTGCTTGGAGACAGATTTGAAGTAGTTTAGACTTCCCTCTATTTAGATCCTTATGTTGTCTCATACATGTAAACCCTTATGGGAGATGATGATGTACTTCTGTAATCCTTTTTCAAAATTTAATATAGTCATTTGTTTGATTATGCTGCTACACTTTCATTGTTTTAAATACCATTTGTTGAAAATTGAAAATTTTACACCTATACCAACGTACTTTTGAGTGTGCTTGGAATGGATGTTTCATTCTTCAAATTTTTTTAGTAGGGAGTGGATCCCAATCCTTACAATAATTATTTAGGCATTCACTTGGTGCACTATGTGATTCCCTAATCTAAATTTCTCTCTCCTAACTACCAACTACTTGGAAGAAGATCTCCTTATAATAATGGATGATGGGATAAATCATTTGAGTGGCCTACTAATGAGAGTAATTAATTATATGATATGGGTGGCAATTGAAGAATCACAAGTACATCCAACTTATTTATGCAAAAAGAATGATGTCCTACATGAGTCAAAAGAATGTCATGCATGAATCCTAATGCCTACTATCTTTTTTTAACACATGACGCATGTATGAAACTATCTCATAAAAAAAAATGAGACTGTCAAGAAAAAACAAATCCATCGTGTGATTTAATTCATTTCTTCAAGAAGACTCAAGGACATACTTTCTCCTTAAGAAATTATGATATTAGTCTTTTTTTTCTCTAGCCCTTAAGTTTTTCTTATCTTCGGCATGATTGGGTTTATGCTCGGTTTTTCAATTCAAAATCTCTTTTTTTTCTTCCCTTTTTTTGATGTGGAGGTATGTCCCTGCTTCAATCTTCATAAATGGAGAATACAATCCACATGACAAAAAGAAATGAGTGCTATGAAATGTATGTGATCTACATGCAATTGCTATGCAACTAAAATGGTATGCACTAAAATTGTTTATGCATACAAATGCAACTTTTGTTTGTTTTTTTAAATGCAAGCAAGAATAATCTAATATCATGCCACCTATTATGACATGCAATGCAATCCAAAGAAATAAGTTGGAGTACTTGTTCATCTTGAGTTGGTGAGTCAAAATTGGATGGAAAAGATAGATGGAATCACATAAGTAAGAGATAAAGCCTTTCATAGGATTACGATATGTCCCTCTTTAATGACATGTGCATAGGGTAATCTTAAGGTTTCTCTCTTATATTTCCACTCATTAAAGGTTCGATAAACTTAGGCTCAACAACATCTTCATTCACATTCCCAACTGATTTAGATGCTCATGCATATCCTATATTCTGGTGCTGACTTAACCAAACACTTCCTCAAGTGGTATTGAACAAAGATGTCACAATTAAGATATAAAGACACAACCATTTCTTTGCACAAATACCTATGAAAACAAATTATTCGACATACGCAACCATGCATTATTGCTCCATGATTACACTAGATAGGTGTGGATCCTAACATTGCATAAACCAAAATAAAAATAAAACAACTAAGATAAAAATGCAATGAAAACTAAGATAGAATGATGTTCCATCACCCCTCCTAAACTTGAATAAGACTATGTCCACATAGTCAATACTCGCACTCAAGAGGTGGAACAGTGATACCATTGCTCAAAATGGAGGAGGTGGCTTTGTCATGTTGGGGTCATGTGGAGGAAACATCCCCTGAAAGATAGATCTGACAGTGGCATCTGTAGTGGCTGTGGGTACCCTCCAAAGTACCCCTGGTTCTAGTAATGGTCGAAGAAGGGATGTTGATATTGCTCCATACACTACATGCACATGTGAACATTCTCTTGGTTGACCAAGGGAAGGCGTTCATTCTCATATATCGCCTACTAGTTTTGGTACAACCACCCTTATATCTCTTGCATACCAGCTGTAACATACTCGAATCTAGGGTAATAGATTAAACCTCTCTTACCCTAGGCCCCTATTCGATTATGTTAATAAGTAGTTCCTATTTACCTAATTCAAAATATATTAGAATTAGTAGTTGTCAAATAATAACATGTACTAGAGCCAAAGCTATGATGAAGGAACAGACTAATACGGAGATATATCATATCAATAGGGAGAAAAACCAAATCGCTGACTCGCTTGCAAAGCATGCACAAGCCAGTAGCGATCCTTCCTTTCTTTTTACTTCTGATTATCCTAATTGGCTCAATTTGAGCAACGGTGTAAATCTGAAACATTTGTTCACCTGCACTAGAGAGCGGGAGGAATAAAAATCAACCTCTAGATTCACAAATAATAATAATAATAATAACATGTACTTAAAATTTCCTTTATAAATATTTTATTTTACCATTATAAATTTAAAAATAAGAATTCAAGTGCAAAAATACTAAATAATGATTTTGGATCCAAACTGACACTTTAAAATACACCTAATATTATTAGATAATGTAAATCAAGTCAATGTGTACTTAGTGTCACAATCGAGCATTTGAAGAAGTAAATATATCAAATCCATGTTTAATACTCTAGTAGTGAAATCTAATATGAAACATATTCAAAAGGTAAAATTTTTGACAAAGTTGGACTCTTCGCTTCTCAAATGGACTACATAGAAAATTTAGCATTTCTTTAATAATATTTATCCATCCATTTGAATTAGTAAGAACATACATTGAAAACTTAGGCCTAATGGATATAGACAATGTAACACTTGATTACCCTGAAGTTCCCATTATTTTCATACCATCACATCCTAATGATTCATGTCCGATTCATTTTCTATGTAAGGATACTCTCCTAGTATTATTTCCTCCCATGATGCGGTTGGATCGCCTTGACCTGGTCTCACAGATGACGAGTCATCGGCTCTGAGTCCCCAACTGACTGGTTCTCCATCTTCAGCTACAAACCCATCGCTCGTTATGCCTCCCCGACTCGGTCTCCCCTTGTGCTTCCTCACCTCCTTCTTGATCCTCCAACCCACTCCCAAATGCCCTGAAGCCCTAACAACCCCTCTTATCTCTAGGTTCTACACCGATCGGCTGCCGAGAAAAGTTGTGACCAACACCATAAATAAATCAACGCCTACCATTTCCTTGCTCCAGTGTCACCCTCAACATCTACACCTTGCTTCTCTTCCTCCTCACTTGTTTTCCTCTGCCTTTTACTTTGATGAATTTCTATCTGCTCTCTTCCTCCTCCTCGCCTGAGATCTAGCCGGAGTTGCCCCCTCTCCTGCACCTAGCCGGCAGAGCTCCCCCTCTCCTGCGCCCAGTGGCCCATGTGCAGAAATGACCCCTACCACCGGCTACAGTGATGGAAGATGCAGATGCCCATATAGGTGACTTTTTCCCTTGTGCCATGCTACTACGAGAAGACTGCCATCTACTTCTATGGCTGCATCTTATCAGGAAACCACTATGCCGACTCCTCCACACATTTTCCCACCTCTGCAATCTTCACCTATAGTAGGGTGAACAAACCACAATATCTCCTCCTCCTCACTCCACTTTCTCACTTCTTCTTCTACTTCCCTCTTACACCCTGTACCCAGCCATGACAACAAAAAATGAAAGTAACAGAACCACCACCCCTAAAACTACAGTGGCCGACGATGCCTTGGTGGTAGGTTAACTAGTATAATTCTGAATTCCATATCCTACAGACTCCCTTCAACTGTTGTGGCATCTTTTTTGGATAGAGCAGTTGCCACATTAGTCCTACAATCTTCACCTGCTATATTAGCCTCAATGTTGCTCACCCCACCCCCTACTTCCTATTGTCTCAGACTCAACGGCCTGCAACACAACAACTTGCATCCTTACATTCAACCTCTCTGACCCCCATGACTACCTAGGAAACCACGAGTTCCTAGACCTCTCCAGTCACTGAGATCATCACAAGATCACCCAAACTCCACCAACCTTTGTCAATACTTCAACGAACATGAAGAGTAGGGATCCCTCCTACTCACATTGCTATTGCATTTGCAGTTGCAAACACAACCTTGGGGTTTCAGCAAGCTATGTGAATTACATGTGAATAGATGTACGACCCTGACACACCTAGTTGTTGGCTCATCTTGACATGGCCATCTTCAATGGAGTTGACACCTGGGATGCCCCATATGATGCCAAACCCAATGGGGAATTTGGGATTGATGGTGTGCATAAGAGGATCTCCATGATGAATACTCAACTTTGGGGACCAAGTATATCATTGAGTTAACCACTAGTCATGAGAATCAGGTATGTACATCCTCTATTTTATTTTGGGCATTATTTGACTAAAACCTAATTTCTTTTAATGAGGCATCTCTTGAACTACTGTTTCTCTTGAAAATCTAATATTCATAGACATTTCTAATTCCTGATATAAACCTCTTTTACTGCTGTGATTATTAATTTGACATGTTATATGGGTCTTTAGGCCCCTCCTGCCTTGTTGCCTTTTGGTTTGATATTGACTAAAATGATAGTCTTGCCACTCTATTATAGCATGTTGCGTGTTTGACTAGATTATCTAGAATAGTGGTACTTATGTACAACCATACTTATATAGGGCGTGCTTATTCTGCCCGGGGTGTGCGTTTCCACCCTTATTTATTTTTAGGCCATGATCCTATGGTGTTATGGCCCTATTTTAGGTATATTTAGTCTACATTGTTATGCATGCAAATATTCGTTGTTTTAATATGAATCTGTGAATGATTGTTATGGCAAGACACTCTTTTATTATCATGTTTGTAATCTGAAATTTAATATGCCTCATTTCTTTTGTTACATTCCTCTTGAACTTACCTAATTGCAAATATCCCCCTTCTTGTGGGAACATCTCTTATTGTACTTATAACCCTATATAATGCCCAAAATGTTTATTATATGTACATACTCAACCTTTGCTGACCTCTATGTTGTTTCCTATGTTCTGGGTGATGTTCCCTTCCACCCAGGTTTAGGTACATTGGAAGACAAGAGCTCAAAAGGATTACTACCACGACATGAACTTAAGGATAGCTTGGAATGGCTGGGTTACCCTCTGCTACTGGATTTAGTTCTACTTAGTTCAAGTTTAATGTAAAATCACCTATTATGGTGAGGAACAACTGTATAAATGAATCATGAAGTGACATTGTAATAGTTTTGTTTATGTTGCTTTATTATTACATGGCTCTTGTATTATATCATTTGAGAGGATCCCCTTTTGGGTCCCACTCTTTACAAAATGGTATCAGAGCCTAAGCAGTCGGTAACTTGACTATTTCAAGTTATCCTTGGTTGACCCTTAATTAGATTGGTAACCCTTAGAGGTTATTGATAAACCTACTTCCTAGTAGTCAATATTAATTAAGGTTTTCAACCCCTAACTAATTTGGTCACTTGCACTCCTCAACCCACCTATGTGAATGTGAGTTAGTCCTTAGTAACCCTTAACACCCACACCTTCTTTATGGAGGTGGGATGAAGCTACATCGAACTGACTCTTGTAGTGTTTGATTTACATCTCATAATTTTCTAGGATATTAGCCTAGGAGCTATGAAGTGCATATTGACTTAAATAATCATAGATTAGCATATTTTAGTTCTCACCTTAAATCCCTTTACCTTTGTTGTTCTCTAGCACGCCTTGAATACACCTATTATGGGGGTGCTGAGGATACATGAACGACAAATATAAAATTCTGATGTAAATCTTAGAAATTTAGATGATTCCCTTGTTACCAAGTAATGGTGTGAACGAACTTAGTTATTGTTAGACATGCCTTGCCTTCAATATGAAGAATATCAACACAGGTATGCCCCAAGACCACTTATCTAAGGATTGGATACCATGTTTGATTAGCTTTTATGCCTCATACATGAGGTTTAGTGGGTAGATGCTATTAAGTTTTGTATAATATTCTTAGTAGTTTGCTTCTCTCACCTTCAAGGTGAAATTAGATTACCCGGTGAATGATGTCATTGGTAAAATTACTATATAGTTCATCTTGTTTTGTGATGGGACTATGGTTGTAAATTGTCAAGTGTAGAAGGAACACATATACCTTATTATAATTGTTGGATGATCATATGACTCCCTTAGGTCTTGCGATGAGGTTGTGTCAATTATGCTTAAGAGTGACATGGGAAATGGAGGATGTCTTACCTCATTAAGGTTTGATGAATTTGACCACACGTAATAGGAAACCCTTCTCCCTTCCATGTAAAAACATAGTTGAGGTGTAGTCAAATGTCCTATGCGGTATCTGAAGGATTAGACCTTTTAAGCAAAAGGATGTGATGATAAAATAATAGTATGTGGTGGTTGAATTGGTTCTCTGATTGATTTTGGCGCCAATTTTGGATTTTTCACCACAAGTTTTGCATCGTCAAATTTATTTTCATTATTAATCTATATGTACAAAAGAAAAGTTTTTAGATTTTATCGATGATTTTTGGAACCAAGTCGCCACCACAAGAAAGTTGAGTAGCAGAGAATCTCTTTAGTGATGTACCTTGTTTGGCATATTCAACCCTAATACCCTAGGCCTAAGACCGACATAGTTAGTTTCAAATATATATATCTGACCTAGTGGATCCACCCTTTTTCCCCTCTAGGCTATGCACTAAGTTATAGTTTAAACCTTTTAAGGGGTGGAGTTTCATACAGTTTATTCATTAGGAATCAAACTAACTTAAGAAAGGACCATGATTAATAACGGTTACAACAAGTAAAACCTAGACAACTCCTAGTATTAATGTCAAACATATGTAGAGGATACCAAATTGAGAATTCCAGACAAGCCTTGCTAATCATACCATCATAAAAATTACCTCAACAATTAATATAGATTTTAAGATTTTATCTTAAGTTATCCTTAACATATGTATTTAGTTAGATGTAGGTAAAAGTAACACTTCACTTCAAATCTCAAATTAATATTCTATACCCCAAACCGCTAATAATTAAATGGTAAGGATGACTATATAATATAGGCTAGGGTGAACATACTCAGTATGGTGGAATTTCTGAGCTTTTCCCATGTGACCCTTTTAGATAATAAGATGTTAATGATGTTTATGATGATGATGAGAAGTAGGTGATGATATCGATGATAATAATGATAATGATGTTGTTGTTAATGATGATGATGATGATGATGATGATGATGATGATGATGATGATGATGATGATGATGATAATAATGAGTACATGATAATGAGTAGATGAGAAGGTAGTGACCATGATGATGTGGATGATGAGGACGATGGCGTTGATGATAATGATGACGATAATGTTGATAAGGAAATTCTCCTTAGTATTAATAATGATAGGAATCATGGTGCTTGAGGATTGATGTATCTAAACAAGTTTAGTCCACCAACTTAACGGTCATAATCTGAATGGTTCTACTGGGAGATCTATTTATGAAGATTGGCCATTCATGCTTAAGTGATGGAAAATGAGGAACGATAGAACAAACTAGTAATATCATGTGAGTATTGATGCATGACAATATAAGAGGATAGTGAAACTGCCACAACAATGCAAGTAATATTAATGAATGTAGCGCCTCTAAAATAATCTATGTCTTGGTGAAAAATATTCCTAACTTAACCTGGAATATGAGAAGACTATGGGTACTTCATGTAAGACATAATGTAGGTTTATCATGGGATTATGGATATAAGTATAATATGGAGTGTTGAAGGATAATCCACTACCTTAATAATATTAGAAATCTTAGATTGGTTTAGAAGTATGACTTAGCACATATGGATACTACAGGATGGATTTCGAGGATGAAATCCTCTGTAAGGGGTGGAGTGTTGTAACATACTTGAATCTAGGGTAATAGATTAAACCTCCCTTACCCTAGGCCCCTATTCGATTATTTTATTAACTAGTTCCTATTTACCTAATTCAAAATATATTAGAATTAGTAGTTGTCAAATAATAACATGTACTTAAAATTTCCTTTATAAATATTTTATTTTCCCATGATAAATTTAAAAATAAGAATTCAAGTGCAAAAATACTAAATAATGATTTTGGATCCAAACTGACACTTTAAAATGCACCTAATATTATTAGATAATGTAAATCAAGTCAATTTGTACTTAGTGTCACAATCAAGCTTTTGAAGAAGTAAATATATAAAATATATGTTTAATACTCTAGCAGTGAAATCTAATATGAAACATATTCAAAAGGTAAAATTTGTGACAAAGTTGGACTCTTCGCTTCTCAAATGGTCTACATAGAAAATTTAGCATTTCTTTAATAATATTTATCCATCCATTTGAATTAGTAAGAAAATACATTGAAAACTTAGGCCTAATGGATATAGACAATGTAACACTTGATTACCCTGAAGTTCCCATTATTTTCGTACCATCACGTCCTAATGATTCATGTCTGATTCATTTTCTATGTAAGGATACTCTCCAAGTATTATTTCCTCCCATAATGCGGTTGAATCGCCTTGACATGGTCTCGCGGATGACAAGTCATCAACTTTGAGTCCCCGACTGACTGGTTCTCTGTCTCTGGCTACAAACCCATCGCTCCTTATGCCTCCCCGACTCAGTCTCCCCTTGTGCTTCCTCACCTCCTTCTTGATCCTCCAACCCACTCCCAAATGCCCCGAAGCCCTAACAACCCCTCTTATCTCTAGGTTCTACACCGATCGGCCGCCGAGAAAAGTTGTGACCAACACCATAAACAAATCAACACCTACCATTTCCTTGCTCCAGTGTCTCCCTCAACCTCTACACCTCGCTTCTCTTCCTCCTCACTTGTTTTCCTCTGCCTTTTACTTTGATGAATTTCTATCTGCTCTCTTCCTCCTCCTCGCCTGAGCTCTAGCCGGAGGTTCCCCCTCTCCTGCACCTAGTCGGCAGAGCTCCCCCTCTCCTGCACCTAGCGGCCCATGTGTAGAAACGACCCCTGCCACCGGCTATAGTGATGGATGATGCAGATGCCCAGATAGGCAACTTTTTCCCTTGTGCCATGCTACTGCGAGCAGACTGCCATCTAATTCTATGGCTGCATCTTATCAGGAAACCACTACGCCGACTCCTCCACACATTTTCCCACCTCTGCAATCTTCACCTGTAGTAGGGCGAACAAACCACAAGATCTCCTCCTCCTCACTCCACTTTCTCACTTAATCTTCTACTTCCATGACAACAGAAAATGACAACAGAAAATGAAAGTAACAGAACCACCACCCCTAAAACTACAGTGGTCGACGATGCCTTGGTGGTAGGTTAACTAGTATAGTTCTGAATTCCATATCCTACAGACTCCCTTCAACTGTTATGGCATATTTGTTGGACAGAGAAGCTGCCACATCAGTCCTACAATCTTCACCTGCTATATTAGCCTCAATGTTTCTCACCCCACCCCCTACTTCCTATTGTCTCAGACTCAACGACCTGCAACACAACAGCTTGCATCCTTACATTCAACCTCTCTGACCCCCATGACTACCTAGGAAACCATGAGTTCCTAGACCTCTCTAGTCACTGAGATCATCACAAGATCACCCGAACTCCACCAACCTTTGTCAATCCTTCAACGAACATGAAGAGTAGGGATCCCTCCTACTCACATTGCTATTGCATCTGCAGTTGCAAACACAACCTTGGGGTTTCAGCAAGCTATGTGAATTACATGTGAATAGATGTACGACCCTGACACACCTGGTTGTTGGCTCATCTTGACATGGCCATCTTCAATGGAGTCGGCACATGGGATGCCCCATATGATGCCAAACCCAATGGGGAATTTGGGATTGATGGTGTGCATAAGAGGATCTCCATGATGAATACTCAACTTTGGGGACCAAGTATATCATTGAGTTAACCACTAGTCATGAGAATCAAGTATGTACATCCTCTATTTTATTTTGGGAATTATTTGACTAAAACCCAATTTCTTTTAATGAGGCATCTCTTGAACTACTGTTTCTCTTGGAAATATAATATTCATAGACATTTCTAATTCCTGATATAAACCTCTTTTACTGTTGTGATTATTAATTTGACATGTTATATGGGTCTTTAGGCCCCTCCTGCCTTGTTGCCTTTTGGTTTGATATTGACTAAAATGATAGTCTTGCCACTCTATTATAGCGTGCTGTGTGTTTGCCTAGATTATCTAGAATAGTGGTACTTATGTACAACCATACTTATATAGGGCGTGCTTATTCCGCCCGGGGTGTGTGTTTCCACCCTTATTTATTTTTAGGCCATGATGCTATGGTGTTATGGCCCTATTTTAGGTATATTTAGTCTACATTGTTATGCATGCAAATATTCGTTGTTTTAATATGAATCTGTGAATGATTGTTATGGCAAGACACTCTTTTATTATCATGTTTATAATCTGAAATTTAATATGCCTCATTTCTTTTGTTACATTTCTCTTGAACTTACCTTATTGCAAATATCCCCCTTCTTGTGGGAACATCTCTTTTTGTACTTATAACCCTATATAATGCCCAAAATGTTTATTATATGTACATACTCAGCCTTTGCTGACCTCTATGTTGTTTCCTATGTTCTGGGTGATGTTCCCTTCCACCCAGGTTTAGGTACATTGGAAGACAAGAGCTCAAAAGGATTACTAAAATGACATGAACTTAAGGATAGCTTGGAATGACTGAGTTACCCTTTGCTGCTGGCTTTAGTTGTACTTAGTTCAAGTTTAATGTAAAATCACCTATTATGGTGAGGAACAATTGTATAAATGAATCATGAAGTGACTTTGTAATAGTTTTGTTTCCGCTGCTTTATTATTACATGGCTCTTGTATTATATCATTTGAGAGGATCCCCTTTTGGGTCCCACTCTTTACACCAACCAGCGTCACTTGATGTTGATGTTTTCTTGTCTGGATCTCCTACAACATCCCATACATACCCGTCATGTTGCATAGGTCTTGCTCCTCTTGAGAAGGGGGCGGGGCAGATGAAGTTGAGGCAGCATAGGTGTGGGCCCATTTGTACGAGACCACTCTCTGGGTAATGGGGATGGTGGGATGCACCTCCTCAACATCATTGTCAGAGTTGTCATCATAACCTTGGTACTCATTGTCGTCATGAGTTGTTGCCTTGGGTTCATATTCTTCCTCTCCCTTGTCTAGCGGCCACCTAATATGGGATACTCCTCACAGGTTTAAGATGGTGTCAGGGAGGCTACGCTTCAGGAACCGTCCTTGACGTGTGCAGCTTGCGTACACTGTGTTATGGTGTACGATGAGGAGGAACACCTTACGGAAGTGTTGGAGGTCCATTTTCTTTGTATTGTCCATCTGCATGAGGGTTGACAAGTTAACGTGGAGATGCAGCAATTGGGGTGATGAGACGCCCAAATGCAACTAACACTTTCCTCTTCACATTGTGCCGAACTGAGATCATATGGAGGAGAAGGAAGGCCCCAAAGTTGACAGTTTCTTCCTCCAATAGCCTATAGAGGAAGTAGAGGTCCTTCCTTTGGACCTTCCCTTGGGCTTGTCTAGAATGAGTGAAGATAATGTTGGTGCAGAGGTGGTGAAGAACTTGAGCAAAGGGGTGCTCGATGTCAGTAACAGAGTTGATGTGCCAGCTGATGCGAAAGCCTTTTGGCACTCGGTCAGTTGCTCCCAAGCAAGTCATAGTCGAAATCTGTAGGGACCGAGCATTCTGGGACGTGAGCCCAATTGAAGATGTAGTTGAATGCCTGCAGAGTGATGGAGTATTTGTTGTTGAAGAGGTGGAAGCTGACTTTGCCTTCTCGCCATTCGCCTCTTAATTATTGCTCGGAGGAGACAAGAATCTCCAGTGATGCCAAGAACTCAAGGACGAGGTTCAGGTAGGTCTGCAAGTCACTGAAGAAAGGATCGTCTCCATCTATTAATTGCTTCTGACACACCCATCACATGTTGTCGGTGAAGCCCGCTTTCTCGATCATGGCACGATGTCCATATCGTGTTGGCACTATCATCCTCGTCTGAAGCTCTTCATAAGATTTCTTGATCTCTGAGGATGGATGTAGGATGTGTGTTGGTTGAGGGACCAACTCTCATTGCTCTACCGATGTAGAAGGGCCTCTCCTTGGTGCCATGATGTTGATGTAAGAAGGAGGATGAGGAAAGAGAGACTCAGTGAATATCATCAGTGCCCGATGCAACTTTTCTCTAAGTTGCAGGAGGTGTGGAGGAAGTGGCGTAGAGAAAATGGATTCACCACCCCTCCTTATATAGCTGAGTCAGGAAGAGTCGATACTACTGACTTTTGTGTTGGTAGTACCTAGTTGCAAGCACAAATCTATGACTTGGATGTATCGAAGGTTGACGTTTGATGATGTCTCGAGCATGGATCTCTCATAGTCGGTAGTAGCGAGTCAAAGTCGATAGTACTGAATTGAGTTGTAGATCGGTGCTACTGACCGTGTGATGAAGACTGCATCCGTCATTGAATCGAGCATCCACTGATTGCTAACGTCATGTGTCGGTACCACCAACTAGTCCCTCGATATTACCGAGTTGGCAATTCTTTTTAAATATATTTGAATTTGCGTCTCAGTGTTTCGACCCTGGGAGTACCAAAAAAGTTAGTAGTATCGACGATGATGTCGATACTACCGAATGCTTATTAGTTTGGTGCTCGAAAATCATCAGAGACTCGGTACTATCGACTAGTAGAGTCGATAGTACCAAGATTGTCTTTCTTGTGTGGGTAACTTTCTGTGATGGAGTGACTTTTGGGATTCTTGGAGATCTAATGAGATAATCTAATTCATAAGTTTGAGAATAGATGGTCGTTAATGTGATGATGTTCAAAAGTTTCTACAAGAAGTTATAAGCATTTGATGTCGTGAGATATTGGTATATTAATAAGAATAGAACTAAGTTCTTATTCAATGGAGTGTCTCTCTGGTGTTATAAGGTTGAGGCGTAAACAAGATATGACTACATAACTTAACTCATCAGACAATAAATGGAAATGATGGAAACGATCGGGCCGTACACAACTGACTCCTTTCTGCGAACCATTTGGAGATCATGGAGCCGGTAACGAACAACTTTCACATATCCACGATCAGTGATCGTGGGAGGCAGTTATATTTGACGTGGAAGAGATAACCTACGACCCCGGATCCCTTACTCGTGTAATACAAAACTGTGTACTACGACAAATCCCTCTCCATTGTCTCTCCACCGTAAGTTGCAAGAGTTCGAGGAAGGTGTTACAAACGCACACAAAGGAGCCTTGAAGGGATAGAAGGAAGAGTAGGGGTGAGTGATGTAGAAACACCACAAGTCTGGAGGATGAGAGTAGCAGGATGATAGGTTGTGGTGGAGCCAACACTACCTAGAGAACTTCCTCATGGAGACAACGTTGTGCAGAAGAACCGAGTCTCATGCCGAGTTGATTCGGTTGCGACACCGCGGTGATCCAAAGAAGCCAGCCATAAAGAGGTGCAGCCATCCATGACTACCGGTAAAGCACAGCAGAAGCAGTCGATTCCCTTGGTCATGAAGAACCATGAGGATCCAGAGATCGGCTTCCATGTCTCGCTGAAGTGGAAGCCTACCGGCGGCACTCACAAACACCTGGAACAGAGTGCAGTGGAAACTCTAGGCAGAAAACACACTCCTCGTACGAGAGGCGCCCGAAGATGGGGAGAGTAGAACCTCCGCGGGGTGGCCTTTTTCCAAGAGAAGGCACACGCAGGCGGGCTTCGAGGAGGAGACGCAGCTGCTGCAACATCTTGAGAGGGCGCGTAGAGGGATGAAGCTCAGAACTATTTAAGGCATCAGGAGCTACAGAGGAAGACTTGGAGGTGGCTGATTCATCGCCGAAGAAACCCCTCGTGCACGGCGACGCTCTATTTTGGCAGAGAAACGGGGGGACAGAGATCCGCTAAACCTCGATCACGCGAGAGAGAAAGGAGAGCTTGAACCCGGTTCAGAGGTTAATGAACCAACCGGTCCAATTCTGAGCCAGTAGACGGGCCACATGCATTGAAGGGAACCGGCGGCCCAGCGCACAGAAGAGCCACACCCTCTCACAGGCCACGTGGCGGCCTATGATTGGCTGGAAAGGTATATCGACCTTCTGAATTCCAGATCTTATATAATTCACAAAAAATAGCCCGTTCCTCAAAAAAATACAAATAGTACACGAAAATTCTCAAAAAAATATGTAGAACAAGATGGAACCATCATATCAGTCTTCTTATGCTCAAATAATAATGATATCATGTAATATGTAAAATGGCTTTTTCATGTCTAGTAAATAATAAATGAAGACATAAAATTATGAGAATGCCTCTGTATCTCTAAAATATGATTTATAATCCACATGATTTCAGATATGATGATATATTAACATGAAATCATGTAATTTGTTCCATATGGCTAATTAGGGCATAACCCTAATTTATATGTAATAATTACTATGATGCTCAAGAAATCCGAGAAATTACAGACTAGGCTCATATCCGTAACTGGAAGCTAATATGTAACTTTGATATCAGTTAGATGCATAGAATTCATCTTATATGAAGATGACTCTTAATACATGGGTTGTAACCCTAATTTGAATAATGTATATAAACTAGGGTTAATATAAGCACATCATATGTGAAATATAATTACCAGTAAATGATGCCTAATTCTGGAACATAAATAAATTATTACATCAGTAACCTAATTCCAAGACAAGAATGCAAGTGATAATGGAAGTGTACTAAAGAGATAAGGTAAACCCTAAAATGAATTATAACTATGGTTAAGATGATGAAGAATCTAATGATAGTACATGATCTTGTCTTAATCAGGGTTGATCAAGGTTAGAGTTGACATGATGAATATATGATTAGGATATTCTTGATCAAGGTACGCCATTACCTCTTACTTGGCTTATTATACAATATGCTTGCATTATATGTGTAGTAAAATACTTTGGCATATGATATTGGATGAAATAATTGTTCTTGTATGATAGCTTGCTTGATTTTCCGTACTTATGGCTATGAACACATGAAACATAAGATATTTGATCCATCATAGAAAGCACTATTTCTCTTGGTAGTATAGTGCTTGGAAAGTGATCTCAAACTCTTTGGTAGTAGATCACATGTAAATGATCTCAAACTCTTTGGGCGTAGATCATAAAGGCCTTAATGCATTAGTGATCTCAAACTCTTTGGTATTAGATTACATGTATAATGAATTTAAACTCTTTGGTAGTAGATCATAAGGCCTAAAAACATCAAAGCCCTTGGTGGCAAATGTACGAGATATATGATGGAAAATGTGCCTAAAATATGTGTTCTCTTTTGTTAATGAATATCTTTGTGCAAGTATATGCTTTTTCTTATATTTCATTATAACTTCCAAGTATTAGTTTTATGTTATTGCTAAGACATGATGAGAGATATATAAAAAGACACATAAGCGTACTCAGTATAATATTCTTGAATATTGTGCTGGCGTGTACCACATGTAATCTTTTGTTTAAGTTGTGGATATATGATCTTAAAGAACTACGATAGTTGAGAGTTTTATGGGGAGCTGATGTACAGGTGGACATGTTGTCTTAAGATCCTATTATATAGTAGTAGTACATGTACATGTAGAAGTTTGTTGTTCCATGTGTATTATCAAATGATGTAACAATTCATTTTGTAATTATATGTTGAATGGTGAACATGTGTTGTATGGTTTTATTATTTTCCATGTACATGTGCGACTATTGTTTCCTTCTGACTTCCTCTGATTTTCTTCTTCTTAGCCTAGTGTGTAGTGTTTAAATTGGGATTCTTGCTGAAGTGAGGTTTCAATTTGGATGCTACACATCAGATTAAGTTTTAGAAAATTCGAGGACGTCACAGGTGGTATCAAAACATGAACAATAGAAAAGCCTGAGATTTTCTCATTATGCAACTGTAACATATCCAATTTCAACCAATGTAAACATTTAATGTGGGGTTTCTTAATAAGTGTATGCCAAGGTACATAATGAACCTAACCATGGCTAAGTATGTAATTAAGTTCACACAATTTATAATATAAGTCACCTAGTCCACCAATACATGCGTATGGCTTAAATGTGTGTGATTGTAGTCAGGTATACATGAAAATAAATGAATTATTCTTGTGAACAATAATGTGACAAATATATAATATCATGACTTGAGTAATTGGTTTGAGCCCTAGACCAACTTAGGTCTCCTTACTAAGGAAGTAAAGTAATATTGACCTAATTTATCATAAGAAAGTTTTAATTGACAAATTATATTAGTTCAAGAATTAGTTTCATACCCAAGAATATGGTTAAGCTTATGGACTCTTTGAAGATCGAAGAATGGGCCATTGGCCCTAGAACTGAATTCAAGTTGATTTGGGTAAATTAAGGTTTACATATGGGTCCTTTATATATAAAACTATAATGGATTATCTCGTGCTAATAATAAGTGCTCAAAATATTTTAGTAGATAGATAATTAAAGTATAAGATCATGAGACAAATTTTAGATAATTTTGAATTGTCTAGTAGTCTAGGTAATTGAATCAATAATCATACAATTTTTACTTTATTTATAGGTTTGGAGTTTTTAACTGATTAAATGTGACCTACCTCTTATCTGAGGAAATATAATATAAATGTAATATTATTTCCAAAGTTTGGGCTTAAACAAAACTGGTGTGTAGCAGAAATAATTATTTGTATGATTTGGACTTTTGTCAAAAACAAAATAAAAATAAAAAAGGGGGCAAGACTCCCAGTCTCGCAGACTGGAGAGTCACGGCTCAGGAATAACAGGGCCCAAATAGAGTAGTCCCTTTGAAAGGGGTCCTCACTTGAGATCTGATAAAGGAAAAACTATATAGAGCCTTAGATTCGAGTAGATTAGGGTTACCACAATCTATACTAGGCTTTTTGCCTAAGAAAAGGTTGAGAAGAAGAGGGCACAAACGAGGAAGAAAAGCTAATGGCGACTGCATGTGGTGGCTTCGAGAGGACCAAACCACCAAGGTAGCTCCTTCATAAAAGCA
The DNA here is from genome assembly GCA_963693085.1 of Alisma plantago-aquatica. NCBI lineage: Eukaryota > Viridiplantae > Streptophyta > Magnoliopsida > Alismatales > Alismataceae > Alisma > Alisma plantago-aquatica. Next base: position 11,053,375 of record OY856409.1, on the reverse strand, counting down.
CAACGGCCCAGAAAAGAAGACAAAGGCTGCACCGAGGCTAGTAGTCACCCTCTCAGTGATATGTGGCATCCAGGTGTCAAGAAGGTCGTCGTGGACCATCTGGGTGAGCTTCCCTATTCTTGCCGTAGAAAATAGGGGAGATCAGACTCCCGCTAGGCCTTGCCAGACAGAAGGAAGTTGAATAAGACCTAGGGATCACAAGTGTGCGTGATTTGCGTGTAGGGGGGGTATCAACGGTAGTGTTTCCCAAGCTGAGGTTTTCAGACCAGTCGTGGATGCTAGAGCTTACTAGAGAAGAAGAAGGGGTCGACGCTCAATTTTCACGGCAAAATAGGGGTGCACGATCCCTGTTCATGCCCCTACATGAGGACGAGAGGAAGGGTAGGGCACCTCTTTGTTAGGCCGCCGACCAAGGCCCAATTAGCTGGAAAGGTAAAGGAAAGCAAGGTAAGACATGTGATTAGATTTTAATTTGTTATAAACTTTGAGGATTCATAGGGATTGATTTGATTGTCAGAATAGGGTGTTTAAGGGCTCGTTGGAAAGCTTGAGATATTAAGAACATCTTGAAGGAGGTTCCAGACTCTTAAATGATTTAGACAAGGTAATTTAATTTGAGGGAAAGTTAGATAAATAGATTATGTGCATATATATGTTGATAATTGTTAAATCTATGTGAAAGGTGTGAACCTCATCATTGAACTTCAAGGAGTGTTACACCATAAAAAATTTAAAGGATTTTGACCCGAATAGAGGTATCCAAGATGAAGATTTTATTCTCTTAAACAAGGTAAGTGGTTCATGCCCATGAGTATTTATGTTTATCAAACCAAGTACATTTACATGCTTCTTAATTGAGACCTTCATGTCCTACATTCTAAGTTAAAATATGTAAGAAAGATTTTATGTGCTTATGATTGTAGAGTTTTATTTGCTCAATACCTTAAGTAGTGATGTGTTATGGAATGATTATGAATTAAGTTCATAATAAGGATATTCAAGACTCCAAGATATGAAATTAAAATAAGAATGTCATCCTTCCATGGTTATGTGATATAACCATGTATTAGGATTTTAAGTACAAATATGTTATTAGGGTCCCTTATATATAGATGAAATCATGTATTGAGATTTCAAGTAGAACATGTTGTTAAGATTCCCCTCATTTATAGATATAAATGTGAGCTAAGAACTCAAGTAGGAACATGTCATCAAGGTTTCTTATATATGTAGTGATCTAAGGATTAAGAAGTGAAATAGATTCCTTAGAAAGATTAGTGTTTAAAAGTTAAGTATTATGTGAGAATATAGGTGTTGCATATGGTAGACCATGGCCCAATTTCTAAGATAAAGGTACTATTGGGATTAGAATATATTGTGACATGAGTTTATGATGATATTATGAAATTATGAGACATTGAGTCATGATTAAGTTGCAGGATGAGACTCTACATGATTTCTACTTTAAGACTTAAGATTCAAGTTCATATGAATGTATTGAGATCAAACTTAATTAGATTTTATAGAAATTAAGTCACCTTGTCAAAAATCACATTATCTTAAATAATTGATACTCAAGAACTCTCATATACTTCATATTCCCATATTTAGTTCAGATCCTTTCCCTAAGACTTTAGGCTAAGTTGTCATACATTTAGTATCAAAATTAGTTAAGTCATTTCTATCAGATTGAAGTATTAGATTAAGGATTATCCAGATAATAAAGATATTAGATTTAGATTTAGACTTAGACTACTCATTGTGTGAGTATCCAGATTTCAAAAAAAGATACATGCTAAGGGTTATAGACCCAAACTCTATTATGTTGTAATTTGAGATACATATTCAAATTTAGTAATAGATTCACTTTAGAATTTAAGAGCATAGATTCAGATTCAGAATTCAGTACATGTTTAGTACTTAGTTTTAGATAAGTTCAAATTCAGAGTTTAGTAAGACTAGACTTAAGATAATTAATTCAAAACCTTCACATAATACATTATATAATAAGTCCTCACCAGAGAGTCCCAGGACGATTCAGAGGGCGCACTTACCAGACACTGCAGGTGTCACAGAGGGCATTTATGCCAACAGAGGGTGTGATGCACCATAGAGGACACTTCGGTGTCAATAGAGGGCACATTGTGCAACAGAGGGTGTGTTGCACCATAGAGGACACTTCGGTGTCAACAGAGGGCACATTCTGCCAACAGAGGGTCTTCTGCATCATAGCGGATACTTCAATGTCAACAGAGGAGGACTTATTATGTAATGATGGCCACCGTCAGATAAAAATCACAAATAAAAGATGTCTTAGTTTAAAGCATGAACACAATCTCATTTATAAGTATAATGAAAGAGATTAAGATAAGAGAGACATGACTCAGGCCCTTTGTGCAAGTCATGTGGCCCAAGCACAAGAGTGCAGGTTATGTGACCCAGGCACCTTAGTGCAGGTCATGAGACCCAGGTACCAGAGTATAGGTCTCTAGAGAAAGATAAGATAAAGTAAAAAGATAAGAGATAAGCTAAAGAAAGAAGATGGATTTATGTTTCAGATCTTATACAAAGTTTAATGTTAGATTCATTGTTATAATGTTTAAAGATATTTTGTAGCATTTTATCTCTTCAGTAATATGTATATTAGAATACTCATGCCGCTTACACTAACAACCATTTTTCCAATGCATGGCTGGGGACGAGATGTCCTTAGGTGAGAGTAGGAGCAGAGTATATCTCAGAGATTTAGAGCACAAGGATAGAGAAGGATAATATCTAGTGGGGTGCCAACTATAAGATGATCCTCAGGTTTATAGACTCAGTTATATGTTTCAATTTTTAGTACTTTAGAGTAGAGACTATGTCTCAAGATGTTGAGTTAGTTTTCCATGTGATATCCAATATGTTCCTTTTGTAAGAAAGATTATGAGAATGTTTCATATTCTCACTTTGTGTGGTTGATTATATTGTTGTTATGAATGCCTATTTTATGTAATGCCCCCACTACTACAGAACACGCCTTTGGTGTCAGTTGTTTAACCCCTTTTAGTGACGGTTTTCAAGCGACGCCTATGTGGGCGCCTTTAAAGGTCGAACTCTTTGGTGTCGGTTTTATAACCAACACCTATATAACCTATAGGCGTCGGTTATATATAGTAAGCCGACGCCTATAGGGTTCGCGCCACAAAAAAGGGCACCATCTAGGACACTTTCTGCGTCAGTTATCAACTAAACAACCAACGCTATATAACCTATAGGCGTCGGTTTTATATGAATAAGTGATGTCATTTCCACCATGGTTGTGGTTTCCTGCACGGTCAGATTGTTTGTCACATTAGGCGGCGGTTTTTATCCAATAACCGACATTGTAGGCCTTTGATGACGGTGTTCTATAAATAACCGATGCCTATGTTTTAATTTTTTTTCTCATCAGTTTGCAGGCCTGCTGTGGCTGGTCAGCAGGATGAGAACCTGCAGTTCAATTTTCTGAACTGTAGGTTTACGACATCCATTGATATCAGCCTACAAACATGCCACAAACCTGCAAAATCAACAAATATTTTTTCACACAAGTAGATACATTCAGACATCAATTCAATTCTCACATTCACACATGTAAAAACATTTAGAAATGTATAAACATTCAGAAATATTCATTTACAAAATATCATTCAACATCGCTATCAGCATCCCAATTATATCTTACAATCGCCACTTCTTGTATGGCTCTTGCCCATTCTTCTCTTACTTCATTTAATACTTCCATCGTATATGGAGCATGTACATTTTTTAAGTGTTTACCTATAGTGTGGTCAGTTTTAAACACCTGCAAAGAGAATGATGTATATATATAAGTAATAATATAAAAATAAGATTGATATATTTCATACTAACTAATGAGACTATATATAATACCTCATGTGTGGTATCGATGTCCAATGCGGAATGTTGGATAATCATCTGCATAAATCGCATCACATAGTTTGCACATGCCCAGCCGTTGTCTTTTGTAGCGCACTATAAATTGAAACATACAAAATATTAAAAAATACAACTAAGCACAGTTCACATAAATAATATATACATTGGAGTCAGGAACTTACTTTTACGTTCTCCCAAATGATTGGCTAGTTCTTTCTCATTGGGACCTTTCCTCCAGCATTTTTGAATGCATCTAAACCCCTACATGTTAATGTAACACAGTAAATTGCATAATTAAATAGTAATGTAATAACATATGTTAACGAGTATAAAAATGAAATATTTCTCACCAGAATAATGGCATTCTCATTACGTGTCCAATTTTAGTATTCAATGTACTCCCCACAGGATCTAGATAATAAATAGTGAACGTCCTGGGGAGAATAACTAGTAACTCCCAATGCCTACCGCTAGAGGTAAAAAAGTTAAAAAGTAATAACTCGAAATCCACAAAAAAATGTAATTTTCTTAAGTCCAAATTATAAGTAAAGTAAACTTACTTGACATTGAATGGAGCTATTATTATCGTCTTCTTTTGCTGACCGAAAACTGTAAAAGCATCTATACAGTATTGTTGAACACTATCAGGGTCTTTAGCTACCATACTAATCAATGATGGAATCAAAAATCCCACATGATCAAATGCAAATTGTTTGCATTGATTTTCGACTAAGTAGTTGCAAAACATGTATTACGTATGCATTAATATATAAGAAACCAGATCACCAGATCTTACACAAGGTATATGGATGTATAACCAAGATCTCACCTTATCCATGTCTCTATCATTGATGTATTCAGCCAATCATACATAAACAGCTCAATAATATCTTGTATAAATAAAGAGCTTTCGTATGATTGACCTGCATAATCTGCTTCTAAAGAAACAATTATAGGGAAATTTATATTATGTGCCCGTATCCAACATGCCATTCCCCTACAAGCAGGACCTAACGGGTATTTTAGGTCAGTTGGAACCCAACTTGGTAATGCAGGAAGTGGAGGTGGAGGCCTAGGTGCTCCGGGTGTCTTCTTTTTAACCTGTATATATAATTTCAGATCAGTTGACCTCATATATACACATTAACAATCTAAAGTAATATAAATTTATCTTACAATTTCAGTAGTGTAGACGACATCTGCTTTGGGCCACAATATCACCCTGCCTTATGCCTCAGCAAGTGTATCAATATCTGGGTGCGGATATGGCAATGTATCTTCCCTCCAATCGGGTAATACACGTATCGGGCTCACACGAACGTAGCCCTGTGGCATTGGAGTCCCGTGAAACATTGCCCCAGGAAGGGAAGGGTAAGCCTGCGCCTCTACAACAACACAGTCTTGTATTCTTAAGCAGCATGGCTTCAATGCCTACAAATTTACCTAAAGAATATTATACATATATACATATCATCTTAAAAACATATCATCTTGAAAAGACTAGCTATAATGTCATAAACAATACTTACAGCAGACGTTTTAGGCGGTGGGTCTACATGATTACTCTCAATATGTGCATCAGGAGAAGAGTGGGTCGCCATAGGCTGATTGGAAGCCTGAGATGCCTGCCACCGCACCATTTCTTCCTTGACTTTCTCAGCAACTATATCATTGACCTTCTTAGCAACTATATCCTCGACTCTCTTATTCTCCTATACATGGATAAAAGAAACATTAGCTTCTTATTATTGAATTTCCTTTTGCAGTAACATTCTAAAAAATGAATAGGTTACCTCTTCTTGTGAAAGTCCCGCTCTGGGTTTGCACTGGAATGGCCCAAAGAATGCTTTGATGCCCACACCAATGCTTGCACCCCTAACACGTCCAGGATGCTCTGGGTTAACCAAAGCAACTGTCAATTCATCCCTTGTGCTCTGAGGGATGAACGTGCCTTGTTTCCTCTGCTCGTGTAGCTCCCGCTAATCACCATCAACAGAAATTGGTAAGTTAACACCACAAATAATCAATATTCAAAGAATTGCTCTAAGAGTTGTATTTTACCATTTTCACAGCTGCCTCAGCAGTTACAGGCTTCTTTATTTCACCCTTCTTGTTTTGCCTCCCAGCTATCTAGACATCATGGTGAGGCATGGGTGTGGCACATGTAGTAGAGGACTCCTGAGTAGAAGTAGACTCCGCCTGTAGTCTTTGGTGAACGCTTGCATAGCCCTTTGGACTCATAGTGTGGTCATGCACATTCAGTGCACGCCTTGCTTTTTGCGCCTCACTGAGGGCCTAGTTAGTATGCACATTAATGATTTGGTTAGTAGCACTAAATGTTAATCTTGAATAGGTGAATACAACGTATATTAATTAAATTGGGAGTGACGCCTAATATCTTGAATTCTTCATATTTTCTTGAAGCAACAAACGTGTCCCAATCTTCTTTGTCCAAGAAGTTCCACTGTTGACCGGCCTAAATCACGCGTCCAAAAGTTGGAGGCGGATTTGAGGTAGTCGAGCTTTTACATTTATAAACCTGAATCCTTCTAGGCCCCCACAACTTTGCTTACGGGGTCGAAGTAGACATACGTGGTCGAACACAGGGACAAGGTTGGTAGTGTTGAGAACCCAGAATCGACACGCTACACTCCGGCAGGTATAGAGATAAAATTCCCAAAAGGGAAACAGCAAGATGTCACAAACAAAACAGAGAAAACTATCTCCAACTGGAGCTACTAGAGAGATTTAAGGTTTTAGTCATTTAGCAGTTTTTAGGGGTTTTCATGCAATAGAAACAGAAAGATAAAAACTAAAGCCAGAGCAAGGTACGAAGGATAAGACTACAGTAAAACAAGCGGCAGTAGTAACATCCTGCACCCCTCCTCTAAGAGCGGGTACCTCTACCCAAACGTCAATACCCCTCTAGAGGTTGCTGGACTTAAGTTAGAGTGGAATGTTACTGAAACAACTCCATTCCAGGCACTCTCATACTCCAGAATCAGACCGAACACTAGAGCCACAACGCAACTCTCGATGTTGTTGCGACGGGAAAACACAATTCGGTAGCTAAGCGAAATGCGATCCTAACATGCAAGATAGAGTTCAGATATCAAACATAGCAGTCATCCAACATATTGCACCAAGCATAGAGCAGCAAGTAATTAAGCTTTTCCATTTCCATAAATATTAAAGGTCTTAATACATTGCGTAAATAAAGAATTAAATAACAGAATTAAAGATAGATGTTGCCTCCTTGATGTAGAAAGACGACAGGCTACAGCGGCACTCCAGCCCGATACCGGTCAGGAGCCTAGCCCGATACAGTTACGTCGGGCGGAACACCCTTTCGGGCAGCATGCATCAACTGTCGACTGTATTGCTCAAATCCCCTAGCCGATACGCTCATGTCAGGCGGCGCACCCTCTCGGGCAGCGCGCATGACGGGCGAAGCGTATCGGGTTCGATATCATGTCGGGCATGGAGCGACGCGTCCTACTGTCGGGCACTTGTATCGCTCATCTACGTCGGCTGATATCGGCCCGTAGTGTCGCTCAGGACGGTCCTAAGTGAACCATCCCCTCCCTCTTGGGATGAGGAAGAGCTCACCTAGGGTTGCCCGGCACGAGGACTGGGGCACGATACTCCTGCTCTCGCAGTTTCCTCTGAAGATTGCTCAAAGCTCGCAACTGTCTGAACCTGTCCCTTCGGATTCCTGTAGCTGCTATTTATAGGCAGCGGTTGGGGGAAGTTATGGTGCTCAAAGTGCCACGTGTCCTCCTTATTTGCGGGTCGGTGGACAGCCGATACATGTATCGCTCGGCGCAGGGGTGTTGGCTATCGGTCACGTGACGGGCGGCGCGCCTGCCGGTGGGTGGCTGTGTCGCTTGACAAGCTTGGGTTGTTGTGGCGAGCTTGGCTCCCTGTCGGGTAGAAGACGTGTTGTCCGTCAGTTTCTTCTTGCGTGGCATCCCTTTGTCGAGCGTCATTGTGTCGCTCCACCCTGTCAAGCAGAGGTTTGTCGGGCGTCAAGAAGGCCGAAACAGACTTGGACTTATTTGTGGGCCGGGACAGCCTTATTGCACCAAAATGAGGAAAAACTCTACAAAAGATGGAAAATTTGGATTAAGAGCATTGCTTGGCCAATTATTGCGAAAGTGCTAATAAAAGAGAGGAAAATAACATAAAAGGGCAGTTTTGATAACAAAAAAAGGAAAAAAAAACATCACAAAAATAGGTGTTATCAACTCCCCCAAACTTAGCGTTTTGATTGTCCTCAATCAATATTTAAACTATATTTAGTGATGCTTCTTCTGCTTAGAATAGCTCTCTGTTCAAAAGGTGAAACAAGAATCATAATGCCTTAAAGATAATGTCGTCTCATTACGAACAAAAGACTTAGTTTTTCCTGCCTTATTGTTTAAGTAAGATTCTTCTCTACAGCTTCGGTGAGACTTTGTTGTATGATTCCGAAGTTAGCTTACACACCAAACAACTTTATTTTTGGGCAGAAAGTTGTGTATCGGGTAGGCTAAGGCTTTTTGGGGTTTTTCCTTGTTTCCCATCAGTCCATCCAGGTAAGGGTCCGTTAGCGGGCAAGTGGTCCCTGCAGTCCAAGCCAATTGTCTTTAGAGCAGTGATTTCACATCCTACGTACCATTGCCCTGGATCTACCATTCCTAAAGATGGGTACTTTTGGAAAACAAGTGTGTATATATTTTTTTTTCTTCTCTATTATTGGGCACAACTCTCCTGCTTTTATTCACACTCATAAGGCTTCTCTCTCTTTTTGGGGTTTTCTTTGGGTGAGGGGAAACAAAGAGATTTCTGCTATTTGGGCAGCTTTTTCCTTCTCCATACTCGTCTCTTAGCTGTTTGCGAGATTATTATATTTTTCAAAGTTTTTGACATGGCAAAACATACTCTTTTGTTCATTTGAGGCAGCATTATCAAAAAGATATAACATAACTTATATCTCGTTAAGCACATAGAAAACTAACTTTGCAAGAAGTCGCAACAGGTTTTCACTATTATAGCAACTTTGTACATATGTATGGAGATGATATATAAACAAAAAGAATTTTTGAAACTTTAGTATAAACATATATATGTACACAAAGAACAAAAGAATAACGAATTTAAGACAAAAGCATAAAGAAATTGAGTTAGAATTTTCAAAATTGTGTACCTCCCTCACTGGTACATGGTACCCCCCCAAACTTACTCCACACTCTCTCCTAGAGTTGTGAAGTAGATAAGGTGAGGTAATGCTTATTCCAGTGAGGTTGCGCCTGCGTCTGATAGAAGCTCCCACACAAATTCCCCCCTTTTGCTGTGATAGAAGGTGTGGTGGAGCTGATCAGGCGTTTCTTTGTTTGCTATCCATTCTAGGACGTAGATGCCGTAGTCGTTGGATAGGGGAAGTTGCTGCGGACTGTGGTGGCAGAACTGGAGTTCGTGCCACTTGCCTCCTTGCATGTCCAGGAATGGTTGGATCATCCTTGCCACCTTGTCGTAGTATTTTCGGACCAGGCGTTCGACGGATGTCAAAGGTTCTGATATACACGGCACTGGATGGTTCTTGTTGTTGTTTGAGCTGTTGTAGAAAATTCCTACTCGCTGCTGGGTGTACACGGTTAGGAGCGTCCAATGATTGTAATGCAGAATTGGCAAAAAGATAGTGCCTGGGACCCCACCTCTCAATTCTGCCAGAAAATTTTGCTTCGCTCCTGTTTCGTCGGCGAGGCAGATGTCGTTGAATAGCATGGTCTGGGCTATGTATGCATGTTCTAGCCTTGGCTGTATATACTGGATGTAAGCGGCTGCAACTGTTACAGCCAAGCACCCTCCTTCCTTCACCATGTCCCTTAGATCGTTGACCGGGACTACGACATCGCCTGCCTGAAAGGCGACAACCGATGGGGTAGAATTAGCTAACTTCAGCTGGATTATATTGACCTGCTCCTGTGTGAGAGTTGCACACGAAAAGCGGTCAAAATTTGTGATCAGCCCTTCTGAAGCTTCAGGCAAAGCAGTGTCCTCCGTCCCATGCACTTTCTTCAGGACCGCCAACTGCTTTCCTGCCCCATGTGTGACGGTCGCCACTTCCTCTTCTTTTTCTGAGGAGCTGCTGGACTGAGAAGAATTTTCTTCTAGGTCACTGACCAGCAGCTGCTCTGGTACCCTTGCATCCCAGAAATAGCGCTTGTCCAAGTTTCCATATGTGTTGAGCGCCTCAATTGCACCCAGGATGGCGATAACGTTGTTTCCACTCCCCTCTTCTATCTGTACGGGGAGGTCTCGGATAGTGAAGAAGTTCCAAGGTCCTTGGTGACGCTTCCATGCTTTACGGTTCATAGGAGACGCAGTGGCAGGAGTCTCAACTTCGCATCCTCCGGGCGGCAGAAAACACCCCCAGAGCGTGGCACTTTGGCATTGCTGCAGCACAGCAACCGGACGTCGCAGTTTCTGAGGTCTACCATGCATAGAAACCACACGTTCCGGTGCTTGTACGGGGCCAAAACTAGGTTTTACCTATGCTCTTCAATATGCTGCAGCATGTCGGCCACTGCACGGGAGTCTGGATCTCCCTTCATCAACCTTCTTGCTAAGGTCGGGGTGGTTGTGTATACTGCTCTCCGACCTATCCTGCAGCTGATACTCTCTATTGGCGCATTCTCCAGGACCCTGAATAGAATTTTACCGACCACGGCCGGCGTGCAGAACATGCCGCGAAGAACCTTCCACCGCACCGAAAGGTAGTCGTCGGTCCAGACGACGTCATCTTCATCTGCCTGCGATCGTAAGACCTTATTCAGCAGCTTCTAGTCTCTGATCGTCAGGCATCCGATGGCTTATCTGTCAAAATCGGCCATCTCGAAGGAGGGTATCTCGGATGGCTCACGAAATCTGTCCGCCATCAAGCGCCTCCCTCGGGGTAGATGTCTTTTATTGACTGTGTAGACATCCCCCTTTTTTCTCCCTCGGACTCTTCGGAAGAGTCTCCCCCGATGCTGATATCTATGCTTTCATCTTCGACTTCATCCAGGGGGACGGAGATGTTTGCATCTCCCAATCCTAAGGAGCTCTCCTGTCCGCCGGGAGTTCCTTCGGCCGATCCTTGTTGCGTCCCCTCCTCGGGCGTTGAGGATCGTCCCTTGGAGGAGGAGGAGGACGTTGTTCCCGAGGGGGAACCTGATGAAGAGGGATGAGAGCCCCGGCTGGGAGGTGACGGCGACCGTCTCGGATGCCTTCGGCGCGGATGGTCGTCACTTATGTCCATTCTCTCCTCGAGCCTGTCGAGTTGTTGGAGAACTTATTGCATTGTTGCATTCAAGGCCTCTAGTCCGCCGGGCAGGCTCGCTAGAGTCAGTAGCTCTCTTTCTTGGCTATTCAACCTGATTTCATGGCTATCCTGCTTGTCTTGGATATTTGTTACCTCCCGCAAATTGTCGAGCTCATATCCGAGAATCTTTCCGAGCGATGGAGGAGCTTCGGTGGGTCTCCCTTCTGTTCTCGCGACATCTTGTTCACGTGATGATCTACCAGGAGAGATAGAATCTATAAAAATCATACGCGATCTAGATGTCGCCAGGTGGGGCGTCGGCACTTTTTCAGGTGCCGCCGCCTTGCCTTCTCATCTGGGTGGGGATGACCGTGGTGAGGGTGGACTCTGCTCCACCTCTGCACTATCGGCGATTTCCTCGACTGCTGCAGGCGGGGACTTCGGCGGTAGTGTTGGTGTTCTTTCGAGTTCCCTCATGATCTCGTCGAACATCTCATTGCTGTTGCCCTACTGAAATTCCTCTTCCGCCTCTGCAAGTCTCGATTCAGTGATGGGAACTACAGCCGTCTCTTCCGCGGCAGATCCCGTAGTCTCTATCCCGGTGACCTCAATGATCACTGGCTCTTTCTCAGCTGCTACCGTCCATGTTGTGGCGGTGGCTGGTATGGTCGGAGCGGCGACAACTCTATCAGTAGTTGTTGTCGGTAGCTCTGGGGCTGGCCTCTCCGGGGCCCTAGTCGATGTGGTGAAAGTTGTGTTATTTGCTATAGCTTCAATCTCGGCGGTGGTGAAGACCAGTTTCTCTGCGTCGTATTCGGCGTAGCGAGGGACGGGGAGGAGTATATCTGTCCTTGAAAACTTGTAGAAGAAGTTCCTCCCCTCCTTCCTGACGATGTTGGTCCTCATGAGGTACTTGGTGTCAAACACCTCGTCGCCTTGTGTCCTCGAATGGCTGTGCAGCTCGCTTGGGTACCCGAGTCCTACTGCGATGAGATTGACGATGCCGCCCATGCAGTACTCCTTGGTGTCCTTCATTGGGTGCAGCCTATTCAGCAAAAACCGACTGAGGTTGATCACTTGGCCCTCCATTATGTGCCACATGACGTGGAGCTCTTCTGTGTAGATGTTGCTGGATTTGTTCTTACTGAACAGCAAGCATGCCACCAGCTTGTGCACTATCCTCCAGAAGCAGGAGTGCACCACCACGACCTTTCTTCCCGGCTTGAACGAAGATTTGCCGGTAATTTTCCCCTAAGTTGCACGGGATTGAACCCATTTCCCTCAGTGATCCTCTCACCGTTGTCCATGAGGTTCTTCTCTTCCTCGTTGGAGGAGAAGATCTTGTTCAAGAGCTTCTCAGAGATGGTGTACTCTGAATTGTAAAGCCGAGCTTGGAGTCTGTCTGGCCCACCAAATTCTTCTTTCTTCACCGCAGAGTTCTTCACCCGGTGGAGAGAAGACATAAACTCCATCGTCAGCTTAGTGTATGAAGAAGACCGGCTAAAATAGATCTTCTTCAGCCCTGCCGCAGCTAGTTCTCCCTTCAGCCTCTTCACGATTCCTAGCTCAGCAAACGAGGCTCTATGGCAGAACCTGCTCAGTCAGTAGACCTTGGTCACCAGCTCAGAAAATCGGCGAGCATGCTCGTCGTCTCTTGGTTCGAAGCTTCCCGACAAGAATTCCGGGAGTTCCGTTGCTGCTAGAGGTGTCAGTGTTGGAATTGGAGCCGCCGCCTCTCCAACCCTAGTCCTCTTCCCTGTTGCCGACGTCCCAGCTGGTCCTGGGTTCAGGCGTTTAGGCTTGGCAGACTGCCCTTCAGCAGCGGTCTCTGGGTAGACTCTCCTGCCTTGTGCATCAACTGGGACAGTGGTTGTCTTGATGCGGGCCGTTTCTGTAAGACAATAAGAAAAATACCTTAATTAAATGTGTTGACCCTTGGAAGAAGTATATAATAAAGAATAAATTTGTGACCAGGTATTTCTCTGTACAAGGACTGTCTGGCACCCTCGTATCGGGCGACTAGAGATGGGTATTGCTCAATACGTCAAAAGATCAAACACGCGATAAGGACAGGGTGGTAGGGCGATGAACGCGCGTTAGGTCTGTCACTCAAAATGGGCATGTCGGGCGATACGAGGGCGATAAGATAAGATGCCTGATATAGTCCTCTTGAAAGAAAAGTAGTGTGTCGCCCGATAACAAAAATAGGCAAGGTGATGCAAAAATGGGCGACACGATTATCGCCCAACATGGTGTATCTGACATAGGTACGTTGTGCGACATCCATATCACGCGATACAAAACTGCTCAGCATAGAAACTATAAGGCCGATAAGCTACTTGCTTAAAGAAAGAAACATGTCGGGCGACACAGTCTGCCGGGCGATATGGTCTGTCGGGCTATACCTTGTTGTGATCTGAACTACCGCACGATACGAGAGAATTGCAGTCTTGCGCGACACGGCAGTAGAAGCACAAGTTCTTTAGCACGATACGGGAGCGTGGAAAACAGTAAGGCAAGGAGCCCGACACGGTAAAAACTCGCCTCTTTACATAGCAAACTCAACAGTAAAACCGGGGAGCACGTCGTCCGTTAAGGAAACATGTAAGTCGGCAAGTCCAACCGTCGGCACGACCGTTGTGCTCCACAAAGTCCCATCGCCCGATAAGGATGCACACATAGAATTGGTTGGGTTGCCTCCCGCTACGAAAAGAAAACAAAACGGTTTAAACTACGGCTGATGAGTAAAACATCACTGGCCCAAGGCTAAGCTCCCGGCCTCAGATGGTATTACCCACCCCGGTAAATAGAGCATAAAGCGGTGACCCATAAAATATAGGAGTCAGCGTATGTGGCGCATGCGCTGACTCGGGCCTTATTACAGTCCAAATGTTCGTAATGTTTGTTTTGTAGGAAAGTAAATTGCATCCTATTCTAGGAAAGAAAAGAAAACTCGGGTTGCCTCCCGAGGAGCGATGTAGTTTTCGTCTCCAGCTTGACAGCTCTAGCTTTTTCACTCCTTATCTGCTAACATCATCCATCTCTTGCAACTCAATCTCCGCCTTCTCTTGATCACATCCCTGCCTTCTTTGCAGTTTCGGTGTTGGACGGTATTTTGCCTGAGGGATTCTTCATTAATTCAGCCATTTGAGCTAATTGTTGATCCATCTGGCGTTGGTGTGTCTTCATATCCGCCATTTGAACCTGCAATGAGTTCAAAACACCTGAACTTGATAGCGCGCTCTGCGCCAACTGGTTGTTAATTGTGTCCTACCTTTTCACAAAATCAAACAACTGTCCCACCACATCTGCTTGGTTTGAAGCCTTGTCTTGTCCTTTTTCTCTAGCTGATCCTTGGTATTTAGCTTGCCCCTGGAAACCTCCTTTGTTCGGCTGGAAGGGGGTGTTTTGGTGTATTGACTTGGTCCTCCCCTCTTCTCAAAAGCTTGGGGTGGCTTAGTGGAGTTATGCAGCTGATGAGAATTCTCAGCTGCCTCCTTGTTGCCATAGCTGAAACCAGGGTGGTCTGGTCTTTTGAAATTTACAAAAGAGACTTTTTCAGTCTCTTCGGCCTCAGACTCAGTGTCGCTTGATGCTTCTGGTCGGGTGTAGATTCAATTATATACCCCATGTCCACCTTCTCCACATGTTACACATTTCATTACTTTTTCCACTTGCTTCTTCCCCTTTGCGCCGGATTCCTTCAACTACTTTACATCCGTGGCTATTCTCTGAATCTGAGAAGTGATGGTCTCCAGAGCCTTGGACTCAAGAGAGGACCCTTCACCGACCTTTTTCGCCTGTCCTCTATCAGATCTATCATATTCAGCGCCGGCTTGCAGCTCGGCCATGTTGTTGATGATCCTTTCAGACTTGCTCGACTTTTTCCCTAGGAAGTCACTTCCTGCTGCCACATTCAGTGACACCCGTTCATCGGGAGTCAGGCCATTGTAGAAGGTGGTGACAAGGAAGCCCTTCTTGTAATTATGATGGGGGCAATCCCTCAGGTACTCTTGGAACCGCTCCCAGGCGTCGTGGAGGCTTTCATTTGGCTTTTACATGAAGGAGGTTATTTTCTGCCGGTTTCTGACCGTTCTCTTGGTGGGGTAAAACTTATTTACGAATGCTTCAGCTAACGCTCCCCATCCGTTCAAGGACCGGTGGGGTAACCCGAGGTACCAGGATAGTGCTTTGTCCTCCAGTGAAAAGATGAAGCCTTTGCAATATATAACCTCCTGGGGGACCCCCCACATCTTTATTGTGTCACAGATGTTCTTGAAGGCGTCGAGGTAATGGTAGGGGTTGTCATTTTTTGAACTTCCCCTGAAGCTTTTGTTCTGGATCATAGAGATCACAGAAGGCTTAATCTCGAAATTGCCCGCATTGAACCGCAGGGTGATGACAGGACATCTAGAGTTGTTGGCTTTTGTTGACGCCAACTCCCTCAGCGTCTTTTCTTCCTCCTCGGAGTCTTCGCTGTCGTTGTCTCATTGGTTATGTCCCCGATCTTGATTCCTCCAGTTTCGGTGGTGGTGGCGACGCCTAGCTCGAGGGTGTTCTTCCTCAGAGTGTTCTGATTCCTGATCTTCAAGCTGATTATTGCCATCATAGCGGTCGTCGCCATCTGGTGGAGGTGATTCATGCCTAGATCGTCCTTGCCGTTCCCCTTCAGAGTGTTGTGGGTCGACTCAGGGAGGCATGTTGTTGAAGATTGTTCTTGATTGGACAGTCGAGTGGCATCGGAACTCGGGGAAACAGACTACTGTTCTTCAGGGTTCCTGAAATGGCACAAAAAATCAAGTTTAGGAAATTGATTTTTTTACTTTTAAAAGAATAACAATAAGAAGAAAAAGAAAAAGAGTGATGTCAAACTCATTTCTAAGCTTGAGGCACATGGGTGTAGTTAGTGGATTCAGATTCGTCTACAGTACCATTTTTGCCTTATCCCCGGCAACAACGCCAAAAAGTTGACAGGCCTAAATTGCGCGTCCAAAAGTTGGAGGCGGATTTGAGGTAGTCAAGCTTTTACATTTATAAACTCGAATCCTTCTAGGCCCCCGCAAATTTTCTTACGGGGTCGAAGTAGACATACGGGGTCGAACACAGGGACAAAGGTGGTAGTGTTGAGAACCCAGAATCGACACGCTGCACTCCGGTAGGTATAGAGATATAAATTCCCAAAAGGGAAACAACAAGATGTCACAAAAAAAAAACAGAGAAAACTATCTCCAACTGGAGCTACTAGAGAAATTTAAGGTTTTAATCATTTAGCAGTTTTTAGGGGTTTTCATGCAACAGAAACAGAAAGATAAAAACTAAAGCCAGAGCAAGGTACAAAGGATAAGACTATAGTAAAACAAGCGGCAGCAGTAACATCCTGTACCCCTCCTCTCAGAGCGGGTACCTCTACCCAAGCGTCAACACCCCTCTCGAGGTTGCTGGACTTAAGTTAGAGTGGAATGTTACTGAAACAACTTTGTTCCAGGCACTCTCGTACTCCAGAATTGGACCAAACACTAGAGCCACAACACAACTCTCGAAGTTGTTGCGACGGGAAAACATGATTCGGTAGCTAAGCGAAACACAATCCTAACATGAAAGCTAGAGTTCAGATATCAAACATAGCAGTCATCCAACATATTGCACCAAGCATAGAGCAGCAAGTAATTAAGCTTTTCCATTTCCATAAATATTAAAGGTCTTAATACATTGCGTAAATAAAGAATTAAATAACAGAATTAAAGATAGATGTCGCCTCCTTGATGTATAAGGACGACAGGCTATAGCGGCTCTCCAGCCCGATACCGGTCAGGAGCCTAGCCTGATACAGTGACGTCGGGTGGAACACCCTCTCGGGCGGCACGCATCGACTATCGAATGTATCGCTCAAGTCCCCTGGCCAATACGTTCATGTCGGGCGGCGCACCCTCTCGGGCAGCGCGCATGACGGGCGAAGAGTATCGGTTTGATATCATGTCGGGCATGGAGCGACGCGTCCTACTGTCGGGCACTTGTGTCACTCATCTACGTCGGCCGATATCGGCCCGTAGTGTCGCCCGGGACGGTCCTAAGTGAACCATCCCCTCCCTCTCGGGATGAGGAAGAGCTCACCTAGGGTTGCCCGGAACGAGGACTGGGGCACGATACTCCTACTCTCGCAGTTTCCTCTGAAGATCGCTCAAAGCTCGCAACTGTCCGAACCTGTTCCTTCGGATTCCTGTAGCTGCTATTTATAGGCAGCGGTTGGGGGAAGTTATGGTGCTCGAAGCACCACGTGTCCTCCTTATTTGTGAGTCGGTGGACGGCCGATACAGGTATCGCTCGGCGTAGGGGTGTCGGCTATCGGTCACGTGACGGGCGGCGCGCCTGCCGGTGGGTGGTTGTGTCGCCCGACAAGCTTGGGTTGTCGTGGCGAGCTTGGCTCCCTATCGGGTAGAAGATGTGTTGTCCGTCAGTTTCTTCTTGCGTGGCATCCCTTTGTCTAGCGTCATTGTGTCGCTCCACCCTGTCGATAAGAGGTTTGTCGGGCGTCAGGAAGGCCGAAACAAACTTAGACTTATTTGTGGGCCGGGACGGCCTTATTTCACCAAAATGAGGAAAAACTCTACAAAATATGGAAAAATTGGATTAAGAGCATTGCTTGGCCAATTATTGCGAAAGTGCTAATAAAAGAGAGGAAAATAGCAGAAAAGGGCAGTTTTGATAACAAAGAAAAGGGAAAAAACATCACAAAATTAGGTGTTATCAACTGTTCAAGGGCTGACTTCTTCTTCTTATCACCGTCTTTTATGTATTCTCTATTGAGATTTGTCCTATAGTTCCTTAGCATCTTTCCAGCGCGTTGCATCACGCTATTATGATGCAACTTCTCATCCAATGCAAACAGATTCTATAAAATAGAATTGCTATTAACTAGTATCCAAAAATAGAATTGCAAATAATAGAATTTGTAATCTACAAAATAGAATTGCAAATAATAATAACTCACGCATAAATCCTTCCATATCATGTCTTTCTTCGCCTGAGGAACTTTATGCCAATTATCATACTTAACACCACAATGGCTTCGAGTGACAACCCCAAGATAGTTTACAAAATTATTGCGGTTCACTCCAATTGCATTTCCTCCATTATCAAACTCCACAACCACAGCATAACGTACTTATTTTTCATACACAGCCAAGGAGGAAGATTGTATATAACAAGCATGACTGGCCAAGTGATATGTTGGCTGCTTAATGTCCTGTACGGATTCATCCCATCTGTACAAAGCCCAAGTCTTAGATTCCTATCTTCTTCACCAAATTTTGGGTATAATAGATCAATCTTCTTCCATTGTGGGGAATCCAACGCATGTCGTAGGATCCCGTCATTATTTTTCTTGACATCTGCATGCCACCTCAAATTCTTTGCATCTTTCGAATATGCAAACAAGCGCTGAAACCGTGATATTCTAGGTAGATACCACAACACCTTGGCAGGAGAACCAATTTTGGACTCCCCCGAAGTCGTCAATTTATACCGTGACGCACCACATTTTAGACAATCTTTCAAATCCACATAGTCCTTTTGAAATAATACACAATCATTCGGGCATGTGTGTATCTTCTTGGCCTGCACTCCCATTGGGCACAACAATTTCTTTACCTGGTATGTTGAGATTGGCAGCTCATTTCCTTCAGGAAGCATTTCTTTCAACAAAGTCAACAATGAAGTGAATCTTTTGTCACTCCATCTATTATTAGCTTTCAACTTATACAATCTCAACACAGCGCTAAGCTTCGTAAACTTAGCACAGCCTGTGTATAACGGTATCTCAGCATCATGCACAATGTTTCTAAAGATAGGAGGTGGATCGGTGTTCTCTACCCTACAACTATCCAGCATCACATCAATGATGTCTACTGGAACTCGTTCGTTCACATCTACGTCATCGGAGGCAATTCTTCTTCCACCCAAGCACTGCTATCGACATCCACTGGTTTCGAGTTTGAAATCTCTCCATGCCAGTGCCATTCTGTATAGCCTTGTACAATCCCATTGCACATGACATGACTTTTGATTTCCTCACCAGTGCTGACTTTCAAGTTGTTACCGCAATGCCTACATGGACAGTAGAACCTATCTCTAGGTTCTTTCCTATGTTCCTCGGCAAATCTAATAAACTGATCAAGACCAGATATAAACTCTAGGGTGCAACGATTGTGAATGGACATCCATGATCTATCCATTTCTATGATCAAAGAGAAAATAAGTATATATTAGGACAAGATTAGGGTATACACTTACATCCTAAGTGAGATTAGGTGTTCAAGAATAGTCCCAAACCGGGGACTATCCAAGATTTACTCCTATTATCTAGACCCATACGGTTTTCTATTTGTTTGGCTTATTTGCAATTAGGGGTAGACACTGGATTCTCATGGTAATCGTCCCAGCCACGCAAACTGTATATTATCTAGACCCATCTGATGTTGAAGTAGACAGTGCGGGACATGGAAAATATTGTCAGATTAGGAGGTACAATGAAGCCAGACTCCATACAAACACTATATAATTTAGTGATTGTTCATTCTAATTTATACCAATGTACAAGTAATATAAAGAACAATGATTGTTCACTTTCTAGGCCAACAAACACATGTGATGTCATTCTTATATATAATAAATGCATACCACCTATCTCATCCTTGAACACCTAATCTCACTAGTAAGTGTATAATGTGTATTGGGTTTTCAAGAACATTTTGGCAGCATTCCCCCGTTGTTCTCTAAGTACATATGTACTTAGAGAACAAATGGGGAAATGCTACTGAAATTTTCTCGAAAACCCAATACACATTATACACTTACATCCTAAGTGAGATTAGGTGTTCAAGAATAGTCCCAAACCGGGGACTATCCAAGATTTACTCCTAATGAGTAAATCTTGGATGGGTTTCTAGGCCAACAAACACAATAATAGATATGTAAATCATATCATTAAGAGCATGGTTTCATGTTAGGTCATCATAGGTCATAATAATCCACTAGAATGAGCAAAAAATGTCTCATGTTGTTAAAATAGCATAAGAGTATTAGATCTTGATTCTAGAGTGTACAAGACATAATAGTGACTACTGATTTTGTGGGGTGATATCATTTCATAGGATTTATAGATTAAAATTTAACAAGTGTACAAGTTGCATCATTTTAATACTCTAAAGGTGACTAGTGGGTCATAGCACATAAAAGATGGCATTACAAGGAAAGTAAGCAAGCTAGATCAATTAACACTCATCTCAAGGGAACATTAGTTACTGAAGGGACCAGGAAAGAGTGCTTTTAATCACTAGGATCATACAAGTAGCACTGTTGATTAAGTCTATGTGATTAAAGATCAAGCAGTGTAATAAAATAGGGTTTACCTCTGTTTGAGCCCAGTCGGGCGTCAGCAGGGAGAAAGGGCGAGACGGAGGGTAGGCGAGTAGGCAGGCAAGTAGGTGAGCAGGAGACGGGCAGAGAGATGGCGGGCAGTAGTAGATGATCAATTAATTCCTAAAACAATACATAAATAAATACAAATCAGTACCTAAATAAACACAAATCAGTAAATAACATAATTTTAAAAAAAATACACCCAGCAGCATTGTGCCTTGGCGCAACCCAAGCATCGCCCAGGCATCCCAGAGGCCTAACTAGGCTGGGCGCCTGGTTTTGGGACCCTAGGTGAACGCCTGGCCACCTAGGCGTGCCTGGGTTCCGCCTGGGTAGGTCGGCAGGTACCTGGGCAAGCGAGCAGGGAAAGGTCGAGGCGAGGTGAGGTCGAACAGGTCGAGCAGGTTGAGCAGGTGGGCGGCGGCAACACCGGTGAGCTCGAGGACCGCCGACGCCGGGCAAGCAGGTAGCCACAGGGCAGGAAGGCGACGGCGACACTGGCGAGCAGGGAGCGATGGCGGAGCGGTAGCGGCGCAGAAGGAGCAGGGTGTGGCGGCGCACAAGTAGTACCAGCGGTGGGTGGGGGTTGAGTCGGGCAGCAGCAGCAGCGGGGGAGAATTCTCACAATGAAATAGAAGAAAGGGAAAGAGTCGGATGATCGCCAGTATTAAGTTCATAAAAGGCGTCAGTTGTCTATAAAACTGACACCTAAACGTCTTCAGCGTCAGCTGATCGTAAAAATCGACGTCTAATTGGACAATATTTGCCCTAAATTATTTGGTGGGAACCACTATCAGCGTCGGTTATCAAAGGATAACTGACACTGTATGTGACACTTTTTGTGCAAATTCTCATCATACATAGGCGTCGGTTTTTATCTAAACAACCGACGTTGTATGTGACACTTTTTCTTTTCGCTCGAAAATTGGATTTCATGGGCAATTTTAGGCGTCAATTTGGTTTACCTAGGTGATGTTGAATACAAAGCGGTACCCGTGTCTGGCTGGTCTTTGAATATAGACGTCCGACTTACTAAATAGCCGACGTGGAATGTTATAGGCATCATTTTTTGTAAATAACCGACGCCCAGAAAAGCGACATTGAATGCTATTTCTTTAGTAGTGCCCCTTGAGTGCACGAGTTATGGATAACTCAGTGTTGCTTCCGCTATGTGCATGTGTGTTCTTAGGGAGGGTGTTACAATATGGTATCAAAGAAACATTATAGTTGGCCACCAGATGAGTTCTCATGTTCTTACTCAAGATCACTCTATGAGAACTTAAATTAGGGTAGAGTACCGATTTAGAAAGATAACTAGTAGCCCTATGTATAGAAGAGGTAAGTGAAAGATATTAGAAATCTAAGTAGAGCTTTAAATAGGAGACAAAAGTTTAGATAAGGATTAGGGTTATGTGCCTAGATGTTTTACACTTTTTATGTTAACACTATAGTTTTATATAACATTCTCTCTCTTTTTCCAACATGTTTGTGGTATGGGACACAAGCTTATGGGGTTTTGCAGAGAGAATGTTATGTGCATAATCATGCTTGTCTTGTCCTTTCAAGTGCACGTGGTATGGGACACGTGCACGTGGAAGTGTCTAGATAAAGTGTGACCCAACTTGTCACCTCTGAATATATGGCCGGCCGGCATGTATCCAAAGGTAGGAAAGAAAACTAGAGTTGACATCAAGAGTTTGAGGCATATAGTCACCTAAACCTAATTAGATACATAGTAAGACCATGAATGAACATAGATGTAGAAATTTTGCAATTGATAAGTGAGCTTTTTCTCTATCGTGAATGTGAACCCTAATCCAGCCCTAGGAAAGAACCAAGCTAGAGTGTTTACATGGTAGATGGTGAAGGTATAATTTGGATTTTTAGATTCATTAGTAGTATATGAACATATTTTCCTGATAATAATAACTGCGAGGAATTGACATCATGATATGCAAATGCACAATGATGAAAATATTAGAAAGCTAGTGAGACTAATCAAATTTCAAGGACAAAATTCTTTAAGGTGGATAGAATTGTAACATACCCAATTTCAAAAAATGTAAACATTTAACGTGGGGTTTCCTAATAAGTGTATGCAAGGTACCTAATGAACCTAACCATGGCTAAGTATGTAATTAAGTTCACAAAATTTGTAATATAAGTCACCTAGTTCTCCAATACATACATATGGATTAAATGTGTGTGATTGTAGTCCGGTATACATGAAAATAAATGAATTATTCTTGTGAACAATAATGTAACAAATATATAATATCATGACTTGAGTTATTGGTTTGAGCCCTAAACCAACTTAGGTCTCCTTACTAAGGAAGTAAAGTAATATTGACCTAATTTATCATAAGAAAGTTTTAATTGACAAATTATATTAGTTCAAGAATTAGTTTCATAACCAAGAATATGGTTAAGCTTATGGACTCTTTGAAGACCGAAGAATGGGCCATTGGCCCTAGAACTGAATTCAAGTTGATTTGGATAAATTAAGGTTTACATATGGGTCCTTTATATACAAAACTGTAATGGATTATCTTGTGCTAATAATAAGTGCTCAAAATATTTTAGTAGATAGATAATTAAAGTATAAGATCATGAGACAAATTTTAGATAATTTTGAATTGTCTAGTGGTCTAGGTAATTAAATCAATAATCATACAATTTTTACTTGAAATATAGGTTTGGAGTTTTTATCTAATTAAATTTGACCTAACCTCTTGTCCGTGGAAAGATAATATAAATGTAATATTATTTCCAAAGTTTGGGCTTAAACAAAACTGGTGTGTAGCAGAAATAATTATTTGTATGATTTGCACTTTTGTCAAAAACAAAATAAAAATAAAAAAGGGGGCAAGACTCCCAGTCTCGAGGACTGGAGAGTCACGACTCAGGAATAACAGAGCCCAAACAGAGTAGTCCCTTTGAAAGTTGTCCTCGCTTGAATCTGATAAAGGAAAAACTATATAGTGCCTTAGATTCGAGTAGATTAGGGTTACCACAATCTATACTAGGGTTTTTGCCTAAGAAAAGGTTGAGAAGAAGAGGGAACAAACGAGGAAGGCAAGCTAATGGTAGCTGGATGTGGTGGCTTTAAAAGGACCAAACCACCAAGGTAGCTCCTTCACGCCAGCACAATGGCCCAGAAAAGAAGATAGAGGTTGCGCCGAGGCTAGTAGTCATCCTCTCAGCGATCTGTGGCATCCAAGTGTCAGGAAGGTCGCCATGGACCATCTGGGTGAGATGCCATGTTCTTGTCGTGGAAAACAAGGGAGATCAAACTCTCACTAGGCCATGCCAAACAAAAGGAAGTTGAATAAGACCTAGGGTTCACATGTGTACATGATCTGTGTGTAGGGGGAGTATCAATGGTTTCGTTTCCCAAGCTGAGGTTGTCCTACCAGTCGTGGATGCTAGAGCTTGCTGGAGAGGAGGCGGGGGTCGATGCTCTATTTTCATAGAAAAATAGGGGGGCGTGATCCCTATTCACGCCCCTACGAGAGTATGAGAGGGAGGGTAGGGCACCTCTTTGTTGGGCCACCGACTGAGTCCCAATTAGCCTAAAAGGTAAAGGAAAGCAAGGTAAGACGTGATTAGATTTTAATTTGTTATAAATTTTGAGGATTCATAGGGATTGATTTAATTGTTTGAATAGGGTGTTTAAGGGCTCGTTGGAAAGCTTGAGATATGAAGAACATCTTGAAGGAGGTTCTAGACTCTTAAATGATTTAGACAAGGTAATTTAATTTGAGGGAAAGTTAGATAAGTAGATTATGTGCATATATATGTGGATAATTGTTAAATCTATGTGAAAGGTGTGAACCTCATCATGGAACTTCAAGGAGTGTTACACAATAAAAAATTTATAGTATTTAGACCCGACTAGAGGTATCCAAGATGAAGATTTAATTCTCTTAAACAAGGTAAGTGGTTTATGCCCATGAGTATTTATGAATATCAAACTAAGTACATTTACATGCTTCTTAATTGAGACCTTCATGTCCTACATTTTAAGTTAAAATATGTAAGAAAGATTTTATGTGCTTATGATTATAAAATTTCATATGGTCAATACCTTAAGTAGTGATGTGTTATGGAATGATTATGAATTAAGTTCATAATAAGGATAACAGAATATATTTATATCATATCCCTTAGAGATGTTCCATATGGATACTCAGGTTTACACGATATGAAATAAAAATAAGACTGCCATCCTTCCATGGTTATGTGATATAACCATGTATTAGGATTTTAAGTACAAATATGTTATTAGGGTCCCTTATATATAGATGAAATCATGTATTGAGATTTCAAGTAGAACATGTTCTTAAGATTCCCCTCATTTATAGATATAATTGTGTGCTAAGAATTCAAGTAGGAACATGTCATCAAGGTTTCTTATATATGTAGTGATCTAAGGATTAAGAAGTGAAATAGAATCCTTAGAAAGATTAGTGTTTAAAAGTTAAGCATTATGTGAGAATATGGGTGTTGCACATGGTAGACCATAGCCCAATTTCTAAGATAAAGGTACTATTGGGATTAGAATATATTGTGACATGAGTTTATGATGATATTATCAAATTATGAAACATTGAGTCATGATTAAGTTGCAGGATGAGACTCTACATGATTTCTACTTTAAGACTTAAGATTCAAGTTCATATGAATGTATTCAGATCAAACATAATGAGATTTTATAGAAATTGAGTCACCTTGTCAGAAATCACATTGTTTTATATAATTGATACTTGAGAACTCTAATATACTTCATATTCCCATATTTCGTTCAGATCCTTTCCCTAAGCCTTTAGGCTTAGTTGTCATACATTTAGTATCAAAATTAGTTAAGTCATTTCTATCAGATTGAAGTATTAGATTAAGGATTATCCAGATAATAAGGATATTAGATTTAGATTTAGACTTAGACTACTCATTGTGTGAGTATCCAGATTTTGAATAAAGATACATGCTAAGGGTTATAGACCCAAACTCTATTATGTTGTAATTTGAGATACATATTCAAAATTAGTAATAGATTCAGTTCAAAATTTAAGAGCAGAGATTCAGATTCAGAATTCAGTACATGTTCAACACTTAGTTTTAGATAAGTTCAAATTCAGAGTTTAGTAAGACTAGACTTAAGATAGTTAATTCAAAACCTTCACATAATACATTATATAATAAGTCCTCACTAGAGAATCCCAAGACGATTCAGAGGGCGCACTACGCCAGACACTACGGGTGTCACAAAGGGCATTTATGCCAACAAAGGGTGTGATGCACCATAGAGGACACTTCAGTGTCAACAGAGGGCACGTTGTGCCAACAGAGGGTGTGTTGCACCATAGACGATACTTCGGTGTCAATAGAGGGCACGTTGTGCCAACAGAGGGTGCGTTGCACCGTATCAGACTCTTTGATGTCAACAGAGGAGGACTTATTGTATGATGGTGGCCACAGTCTGATAAAAATCGCAAATAAAAGATACCTTAGTTCAAAGCATGAACACAATCTCATTTATAAGTATAATGAAAGAGATTAAGATAAGAGAGACGTGACTCAGGCCATTTTTGCAAGTCATGTGTCCCAGGCACAAGAGTGCAGGCCAATGCAGAGACATAACCCAGGCCCAGAGTGTAGGTTATGTGACCCAGGCACCTTAGTGTAGGTCATGAGACCCAGGTACTAGAGTATAGGTCTCTAGAGAAAGATAAGATAAAGTAAAAAGATAAGAGATAAGCTAAAGAAAGAAGATAGATTCATGTTTCAGATCTTATACAAATTTAATGTTAGATTCATTGTTATAATGTTAAAAGTTATTTTGTAGCATTTTATCTCTTTAGTAATATGTATATTAGAATACTCATGTCACTTACACTAATAACTATTTTTCCAATGCATGGTTGGGGACGAGATGTCTACAGGTGAGAGCAGGAGTGGAGTAGATCTAAGATATTTAGAGCACAAGGACAGAGAAGGATAAAATCTGGTGGGGTTCCAACTATAAGATGATCCTCAGGTTTATAGACTTAGCTATATGTTTCAATGTTTAGAACTTTAGAGTAGAGACTATGTCTCGAGATGTTGAGTTAGTTTTCCATGTGATATCCATTATGTTCCTTTTGTAAGAACGATTATGAGAATGTTTCATATTCTCACTTTGTGTGATTGATTATATTGTTGTTATGAATGCCAGTTTTATGTAATGCCCCCTTGAGTGCACGAGTTATGGATAACTCGGTGTTGCTTCCGTTATGTGCATGTGTGTGCTTAGGGAGGATGTTACAACAACACAAGACTAAAGAACTTTGAACTTAATAAACTTTAGGGTTAGATTAGTCATCTTTTCAAGACTAGATCTGACCTAGCCTCTCGGTTAGCACCTAGATGTCTGAGAAATAGGTCTAGACTGGTGCTAGTTGTATAGCAAGTCCTTAGATGCCATCTTTTCCTTATAGGGAATGTTTGGTTACCTGGATTTTTTCGTATTGGATTGTATTTTGGACTCCAGTTCAGCAAATTTTATGTTTGATTTGCATGATTGGAGAAATTGGGCTAATCCCGGGATTTTCAGACATAATAGGAATCCCGGATTTTGGTCTCCATCAAAATTCTCCCGGACGCCAAAATCCATCATGAGCAAGATGGTAGACACGAAAAAAAAATCCCACACTTATAAAATCCAGCAAACCAAACATAAAATTTTATTTTGTGAGATTTTGAGAATGCAGCATTTTAATAATGCGGGATGGACAAAATACAGGATTTCAGTAAATCCTGCGAACCAAACGTGCCCATAATGCAGCGGTATGGGACATTGCATTATTTGTAAATGATGTGCATCAAGGGAAGAGAAACCCTAGACATATGGCGCTCATTGTCTAGAGTAGCTACACTAGACTACACCATGTTCTCACCTTTTTCACTTGTTTTCATGGCACTGTACTCTGTACTATGTGTGGGACACTCATTTCTAGATTTGGTTTTTAATTCCAATCAGATCAAACCTTGGTAGTTTTCTATGACGCATGTTTTATCGGAGAAAAACTATATCATATTTTATTATATATATGTATTACAAAAATGTGACCTCACACATGTATGAGTAAGAGGTGGTCATGCAACCTAAGTGAAAGTGTATGACATCAGTCTAGAAGAGAGAGCAATTCTAGAATAGATGTCTAGACCCTTGTTGGAATATGTCATTGATGAAATATGATTAGATGATGATCTAAGATGTATAGAGATTATATAAGATAGTTTATGATGATATATGATTGTCCTTGAGGACTTAAGGTTCAGTTTTGAGGATGCAAGATGAGTTTTGATGATACAAGTAACTAGGCTTTTATGAGATAAGATATGTTAAGTTAATACAAGGTTGTGAATCAACATGAGCCTCAGTCTCTTTTATGATGGATGACCTCTAGTGTTAGGACCATTTTAGGGTTAACTCTAGAGAGGGTGAGACCCATTGGGATAAGGTCAGAGAACCTAAACTCCAAAATATGAGAATTATGAGACATATGTGATGTGATATGTCCTAAACTAGACTACTCCTGAGTGATGAGTTGAGTTGCTTTATGCATGATTCCTATAGTCTTGTTGAACCCTAGATGTCCTTGGGAGGACCAAACCCTAGAGGTAAAGAGAGATTGGTTATATCTACATTTGTGAATATGAATTTGAGAACCTACCATCTGGGTGAGGGAGAGAGTCCCAAGACCCTGGAGGAGGTAATTGTGTTAGTTTATGTAAATCCTAATGCTCATGTTGGTGTTTTCCCACATAGGAATCTAGTGGTGTATATAGAGAGAGTTTTGGGTAAGCATGTGTCATGGGTAAATACCTATGAAGAGAATGTCATAGCATGTTTTGGTTGGTGCTTATGTGGCTTGCGCTTGTAAGGTTATCATTGGTACCGATGAGGTAGACTTGAGAGCCCTAGACTAAGAGACGAAAGATAAAGTATATGCATATGAGATACTCATAGATTTGAGTTAACTCATAGAGACTGAGCATGGTACCACCCTCATGATATGGGTCAAGAGAACCTCACTTGGACTAGATGAAGTTTTGATTTATGTTTAACAAGCCACTTGTATAAGTTTGTTTAGAACAACCATGGTATAATATAATTAAGAATGCAATCTTATCTTGATATGTGATATATAGACATGATATGATGGAAACCTAGAGATGGTTTAATAGATATCAATGCATAAATGGTTAACCATATACATGAATAATGATGATAATGTGATATCATTGGTTAATATTGTGATGTCATCACTGGTAAATGTTGCAATTTATTATGAGAAATGAAAAAAGATCATATGAATGAAACATGTTACATGAGGTGTTAATCTTAGTGCTTAAAAAAGATGAAAATATAGCTTGACAGTTAGCACAACATAATGATCGTGACACTTTGTTATGATCTATATGAATAAATCGAGTTAATTTATAAGTAACTCTTCTCAAAATGAGGACATAATGTTAGAAACTTATGTTTGGATAAAATGAGGATCTAAATCCTAAAACATGAAAAATGTCATGTATAATCTTTTGTTTGAATATTATGCTTGGGTGAAATTAGTACAAAATCCTAATTGGAAATTTACACAACCTAAGCATCTAAATTATGATATATGTTGAGGGGGGGTTCACCCTAGATGCTTGAAAGATCATAGGAGTGGCTAAACAAGTTCTATACCTCATTTTCTTGGAGTCGTTGCGCCTAGATTGGCACCCAATATGTGGTTGAAGATCTTTTAGTATTTCTTCGAAAAAGAAGAGGATGGCTTAATTTTGAGGATGAATTTTCTTTTAAGATGTATATGATGTGATAGAATGGTTTTTGCTTAAATTTTGCGGAACAATTTCTTTTAAGAGGTATATGATGTGATGGTCTAGACTTTTGGCATAATTTCTAGGACAAAATTTCTTTTAAGGCATATAGGATGTGATGGAGTGACTTTTGGGATTCTTGGATATCCATTGAGATAATCTAATTCATAAGTTTGAGAATAGATGGTAGTTAATGTGATGTTGTTCAAAAGTTTCTACAAGAAGTTATAAGCATTTGATCTCGTGAGATATTGGTATATTAATGATTAATGATGACATTAATGTGAATAAGAAAGTTAATGTGACAATGTGACAATGTTAAATATAGATATAAGTGATTAATGTGACATTATTTGGATTACGTGTAACAAGTTGGATAAAATGTCTTAATTCATGCAAAACAATTTTTTATAATTCAATATGTTGATAACAGAGACTAATTCCAATTATTAAGGATAATAATCAAGTATATTGATAATTGAGTAAACTCTAATTGCGCTAAAACTCATAATGAGTTAAATAAGAAATATATATGGTTTCAAGAATAATAATGAAATACAACTCTTTTGGACACAAAGTAAATATGATATGACACAATTAAAAGAATAATAATGATAATGTGATATCCAAATAAATATAATTCTAAAAAGCCAAAAAAATAAAATAAATTGTAAAATTGGAACCTAGGTGATCCTTGAGAACCTAACATATGTCAAGATGCTTGTGGAGTATATGTTGATGAGTTGTATGGTAGAAGTTAAGGTTGGAGAAATAACCTGAAGTTTTGTGATGAGATGTTGCACACTTACCCTTCCCTTCTTGCTTTAGATTTCGGGGACGAAATCCTCTTTAAGGGGTGGAGTGTTGTAACATACCAAATTCTAGAATTTTTTATTTTGATCCAATTTCCCATCTTTTCCTTTGATTTCTATCTTTATTGGCCTTTCTATTTAATTAGTGGAATTTATAGTCGTTTAGTGAACATTTATTCACTAATTGTACCAATACAAGGGTTTATGCACAAATACCTCAGTGAAAGCTTAATTACCAAAATAAAATGCTCTAAACCTTAATATAACTTTTTTATGTGATTTCAAAACATAAAATAAACCTACATTTCAAATTTGGTTCGATTTGGATGTTGTTTGTGCAAGTTATGGAATTTTAGGTATATTTTGGACTTTTATGCAATTTACCCAATTGGGAGGTTTCCTTGGAAAATTATCACCTTGATTTTAATCCTTAGCTATTATCTTACCATTCATGATATTTTTAACCATGGGGCACCTGGTTGCACCTTGGTTTGAAGGTGTTACTTTCCAAGGGCATTATAGGGATTACCCTCTTTATAAATGTGCTTATCTTTAAAAGCTATCAACCAATGGGGTTATTTCTTTGTTTGAAGGACGGTGGGGATGGCCTAGAAGGCTCTAGGGGCTCTTCGGACCGACCTTTGGTATACAAGAAGGGTCTATGAGCTATCCTCTTGCATGGCCATGAAGCCTTAGCCTAAGGACACATGGAAAGTCACATAGACACCTCATTCTTGCCCCCTTCTTTATAAAGCCATGCCTACCCCTTCCCACCTCCCAATCCAAGAAGCAATCCACTCATTCTCTTTCTCACAGCTTAGAGCATCATCCCTTATATGTTTGGCCACGAAGTTGCAGTCCCAAGGTAAAAGAGGATGCCTACCTTGGTGAAGAAGGCTCCTAGGGTTTCAAATTTCACTATTTAGGATTTCTTAAGCTCCTCCTTGGTGATTTTGACCAAAACTAGTAAGAATACTCCTTTCCTTCCCTATTTTCATACTGTTAGTATTCCTCCCACCTTCTTCCAGGTCGGAACCTTAACCTTCCATGGTAAAAATCCACCTAGAACCCTAAAACATCTCATCTCCATGCTCTTTTGCTAGGGTTTGCACCTCTAAAGTGGAGAATGTGATCATTGATCAAGAAAGAAGCTTGGCTTGGAGCAACCAAACCTTCTAATCTCGGGATACCTTCTGTTTGGACCTTATTACCTTCCTATAGGCAAGTTTTGTTAACCCCCTTCTCATATATTGCTTAGTACATGCTTAAAACCCATGCTTCTATGTTGAAAATCGATGATTTCCATCTCTTTTTACCATGTTCTTCGAAGGTTTTGGTTTCTTGCTGTTTTATCTTCTCTAGAAGGTCTAGTTTGGTTACCTATGCAACTTCAACCCTGATATTGGGTCAAATGATGTTTTCTCCCTCTCCCTCTCTCTTTAAATATCTCGATCAGTTTGATGATGTGGCAATTTCTTATTGGTTAATATTGAAACAGTTATATCTTCTAAATTGCTTATCCAAATTTGACAAATAAATATGTTTTGAAATTGTAAAATTAATCTCTATCTAACAAAAATATTTTCAAGGTATGATTTTATGGTTTGATGAAGGGTGATTTTTGTAAAATGAATTTAATGCATAAAATCCATAACAATTACATCTTAATCATCATAACTTCAAAATTGACATAAAAATATATTTTCTTGATCAGGAGAACTTAATAAGTTTATTGGTGATGTTTTAAGAGTCTAAATTCGAGTTTTTCTAAAAATTTCCAAAATTAGGGTTTCTATACATTAATGTGCACTATGTACTCTAATATATGTTTATACATTGAAAATAGGCAAAGTGGAACTTGGACTCAATTAAAGTGGTGAAAGTTAGTAATTGATATCAGTAATAGAGGTATGTTCATTTACACCTTAAGTTGGTAATAATTGTGCCTTAACCTATTTTTCTATAATGTGGCTTTATTAAACCCTATTTCATATACTCTTGAATCTTTTGCTATACTTGCCTCATAAATTAGTTTCGGAACATTATTCTTGGGTCTTGGTACCCCACTTCCATGCTTATTGATTCATATGATTATTCTTTCCGTGACTACTTTTTCTAGCATGTGGATTTATGTTCTATTTAAAATAAAGTAGTGGTACTTATGTACAACCACCCACAGAGAGCATGTAAATAATCACCCTGGGGAATGTCTTATTCTCCCCATAATATTCTAGGTGACTTGGAATGTCTTATTCTCCCCTCACCTAAGGTTAGAGGTCCGGTAGGAGCCTCAACCCTACTTACTTAGGTAGACATAATTATCTTACATGCAAATCCTTTTTGATATAATTGTTAATGGCAAGTTTCTTTTGATATATAGCCTCATACTCTTGTTATCTTTATCATATGATAAACCCTAGCATGTTCTTATTTGCTTTACTTATCTTGTTATCCTAGACTAGTTTTGTGAGACATACTTTTCTTCCCATTCCCTTTTTGCTGGGTGCCTTCCCAACCACCCATGTGTTGAGCAAGGTGATGGATAAGACAAGGAAGATCTTAGCATTTGGCTTGGATTCGGTTGATGGAGATGTTGCTTGGAGACAAGATTGTAGTAGTCTATACTTCCCTCTATCTAGATCCTAATTGTGTGTCTTGATGTAAACCCTAATGGGAGAATTTGATGTATTTTTGTAAACCTTTTATGAAATTGAATATAGTTATTTTTTTTTTATTCTGCTGCTTTCTAATTGTGTTTTTGTATACCAATGTTCAATAAATTTGGAAAATTTATTCCCATTCCATCATACCTATGAGAGTGTTTGGAATGGATGTCAATTCTTCAAATTTTTAGTAAAGGGGTGATCCCGCCTCCTTACAGCGTGGTATTAGAGCCCATGGTAGTCAGAATCTGACTATTTTAGTTTTGTGTCCCTAATTAGAATATTTGCCTTACATAGTTCCTTTAGGTGACATGGTTTCCCTACGGTTGATCTATAAATGATGAAAGGTTGATTTAAGACCCTATAGTTCCACATTAGTATCATGATGAATAAAACCCCAAAATACTCATAACTAAAATATGCATAACTTAATGTTGTTTAGTTTTTTCTTTAGGCAACTATTAGGGCATGAAGTTGAAGCAAAGGTGTCTAGAAAAGATCAGATTCTGGGGGCTGGCAATATTTTCCTCCGTGCCACTTGCTTGGTTTACGAGGACTCCCAGATCCATATGAACCGGCCTGGCCTGAGCTGATATGAATTGTTCAAAATAGCATGCTTTTAGGCAATAGTAGCCTTAGACATCTATATGATTTACCTTTTGGGACCCTAATATGTTTAACTAGTCTACCAGATGTAATGACTTGTTGAGGATGGATACCCAATATAGTTCCCTTATGACCCATAGAACCACATGTTTGGACAGTTATCCCTAGAACCTAAACTTTGAAGTTTGGTGTTTAGTAGTAAGCAATCAGAGTGTGCAGTGAAGCGTGATGGATCTTGTATATGATTTAGTAAGACTCACCCTTTTACCTCTAGATTAGTTTGCCTTGGTAGGTCAAACCTTTTAAGGGGTGGAGAATAGTTGGTTTGATGATGTTTGGGCAGTTAGATTTTGAGGATGAAATCCTTTCCCAAGGGGATGGAGTCATGTAACATACTAAAATCTAGCTACTCTGACTTTAGAAACCCTGACTCCCTAATTAGGAAGTTAGTGTGCTTGAATCCTTAGTTTTATCCAAACAAATTATAGTTATAACCACATGTTTCTTGGTATCCAAAAGAACATATAATGATCATCTAATGAATAGTTCATATGTTTGAATGCTAATGAATATCTAATGCACATAATAAGAGTAACTCACATTTTAATACTAATAGTGGATAAGCATGATGTTGCCCATGTCATAAACCAATAAACCCTAATGATATCATGGGCAAGATAATTGTAATCTAACCTTGTACTTAATGCATCCTAAGAAGGTATAGATGAAGAATAATGATCATGTTAACCTAAACCCTAAGTTGTAATCATCTAACCGTAACCTATACATCCTTAACAACATTCATGATACATTAGTGTCACTAGGTATCATAATCAGATAACATACATTAATACACATAAATCATTGATTAATTAGGTAATCAATATGAAATGCATATCACATTGTTCTATAATACACACCTAATTAATCACCTAATGACTTAGTATGTGAATCAAATCATTAATATGTAATATGTCCCACCTTGATCATTAAAATATATATAATGAATTCAATATGGATAAGAAGTAATTGATTAACACAAATATTCATAATCAATAATAAGAAGTGAATAAATATGAGAGAATGATTAATGATGACATTAATGTGAATAAGAAAGTTAACTTGACAATGTGACAATGTTAAATATAGATATAAGTGATTAATGTGACATTATTTGGATTACTTGTAACAAGTTGGATAAAATATTTCAATTCATGCAAAACAATTTGTTATAATTCAATATGTTGATAATAGATACTAAATCCAATTATTAAGGATAATAATCAAGTATATTGATGATTGAGTAAACTCTAATTGCGCTAAAACTCATAATGAGTTAAATAAGAAATATGTATGGTTTCAAGTATAATAATGAAATATAACTCTTTTGGATACAATGTAAATATGACATGACACAATTAAAAGAATAATAATGATAATGTGATATCCTAATGCATATAATTCTAACAAGCCAAAAAAATTAAAAAGAAATTGTAAAATTGGAACCTAGGTGATCCTTGAGAACCTAACCTATGTCAAGATGCTTGTGGAGTATATGTTGATGAGTTGTTTGGTGGAAGTTAAGGTTGAAGAAATAACCTAAAGTTTTGTGATGAGATGTTGCACACTCACCCTTCCCTTCTTGCTTGTGATTTCAGGGATGAAATCCTTTTTAAGGGGTGGAGTGTTGTAACATACTGAATTCTAGAATTTTGTCTTTTGACCCTCTTTCCCATCTTTTCCTTTCATTTCTATCCTTATTGGCTTTTATATTTAATTAGTGGAATTTGTAGTCGTTTAGTGAACATTTATTCACTAATTGTACCAATACAAGGGTTTATGCAAAAATACCTCAGTGAAAGATTAATTAACATAATTCAGTGCTCTAAACCTTAATATAACTTTTTTATGTGATTTGAAAACATAAAATGAACCAATGTTTCAAATTTGGTTCGATTTGGATGTTGTTTTTGCAAGTTATGGAACATTCTGAACTTTTATGTAATTTACCCAATTGGGAGGTTTTCTTTGCAAATTATCACTTGGATTTTAATCCTAAGATATTCCCTTACCATTCATGAGATTTTGAACCATGGGGCACCTAGTTGCACCTTGGTTTGAAGGTGTTACTTTCCAAGGGCATTATAGGGATTACCCTCTTTATAAATGTGCTTATCTTTAAAAGCTATCAACCAGTGGGGTTATTTCTTCGTTTGAAGGATGGTGGGGATGGCTTAGAAGGCTCTAGGGGCTCTTCGAACTGACCTTTAATATACAAGATGGGTTTATGAGTTGTCCTCTTGCATGGCCGTGAAGCCTTAGTCTAAGGACACATGGAAAGTCACATAGACACCTCATGCTTGCCCCCTTCTTTATAAAGTCATGCCTACCCCTTACCGCCTTCCAATACAAGAAGCAATCCTCTCCTTCTCTTCTGTACAGCTAAGACAATCATCCCTTATATGTTTGTCCACGAAGTTGTTGTCCCAAGGTAAAAGAGGGTGCCTACCTTAGTGAAGAAGGCTCCTTGGGTTCCAAATTTCTCTATTTAGGATTTCTTAAGCTCCTCGTTGGTGATTTTGACACAAACTAGTAAGAATCCTCCTTTCCTTACCTATTTTCATGTGGTTAGTATTCCTCCCACCTTCTTCCAAGTCGAAACCATGACCTTCCATGGTAAAAATTCACCTAGAACCCTAAAACATCTAATCTCCATGCTCTTTTGCTAGGGTTTGCACCTCTAAAGTGGAGAAGGTGATCTTTGCTCAAGAAAGGAGTTTGGCTTGGAGCAACCAAACCTTCTAATCTCGGTATCCTTTCTGTCTAGACCTTCTTACCTTCCTAGAGGCAAGTTTGGTTAATCCCCTTCTCATATACTGCTTAGTTCATGCTTAAAACCCATGCTTCTATGTTGAAAATCGATGATTTCCATCTCTTTTTACCATGTTCTTCTAAGGTTTTGATTTCTTGCTGTTTTATCTTCTCTAGAAGCTCTAGTTTTGTTACCTATGAAACTTCAAACCTGATATTGGGTCAAATGGTGTTTTCTCCCTCTCCCTCTCTCTTCAAATATCTCGATCAGTTTGATGATGTGGCAATTTCCTATTGGTTAGTATTGAAAAATTCATATCTTCTAAACCGCTTATCCAAATTTGACAAATAAATATGTTTGGAATTGGAAAATTAATCTCTATCTAATAAAAATATTTTCAAGGTCTGATATCATGGTTTGATGAAGGGTTATTTATGTAAAACTAATTTAATGCGTAAAATCCATAAATTACATCTTAATCATCATAACTCCAAAATTGACATAAAAATATGTTTTCTTGATCATGAGAACTTAATAAGTTTATTGGTGATGTTTTAAGAGTATAAATCCGAGTTTTTCTAAAAAGGTCTAAAATTAGGGTTTCTATACATTAATGTGCACTATGTACTCTAATACATGTTAATACGTTGAAAATAGGCAAAGTGGAACTTGGACTCAATTAAAGTGGTGAAAGTTAGTAATTGATATCAGTAAGAGAGGTATGTGCATTTACACCTTAAGTTGGGAATAATTGTGCCTTAACCTATTCTTCTATAATGAGGCTTTATTAAACCCTATTTCATATACTCTTGAATCTTTTGCTATACTTGCCTCATAAATTAGTTTCGGAACCTTATTCTTGGATCTTAGTACCCCCACTGCCATGCTTATTGATTCATATGATTATTATTGCCATGACTACTTTTTCTAGCATGTGGATTTATGTTCTATTAAAAATAAGTAGCAATACTTATGTACAACCACCCACAGAGGGCATGTAAATAATCACCCTGGGGAATGTCTTATTCTCCCCATAATATTGTAGGTGACTGGGAATGTCTTATTCTCCCCTCACCTAAGGTAAGAGGTCTGGTAGGTGCCTCAACCCTACTTACTTAGATAGACATAATTATCTTACATGCAAATCCTTTTTGATATAATTGTTAATGGAAAGTTTCTTTTGATATATAGCCTCATACCCTTGTTATCTTCATCGTAGTCTATTCTTATTTGCTTTACTTATCTTGATATCCTAGACTAGTTTTATGACACATAGTTTTCTTCCCTTTCCCTTTTTGTTGGGTGCCTTCCCAACCACCCAGGTGTTGAGCAAGGTGATGGATAAGATAAGGAAGATCTTAGCTTTTGTCTTGGATTTGGTTGATGGATATGTTGCTTGGAGACAAGATTGTAGTAGTCTAGACTTCCCTCTATCTAGATCCTGATTGTGTGTCTTAATGTAAACCCTAATGGGAGAATTTGATGTATTTTTGTAAACCTTTTATGAAATTGAATATAGTCAGTTATTTTTTTTATTCTGCTGATTTCTAATGGTGTTTTTGTATACCAATGTATAATAAATTTGGAAAATTTATTCCCATTCAATCATATATCTGAGAGTGTTTGGAATGGATGTCAATTCTTTGAATTTTTAGTAAAGGGGTGATCCCACCTCCTTACACATATGGCGCTCATTGTCTAGAGTAGCTACACTAGACTACACCATGTTCTCACCCTTCTACTAGTTTTCATGGCACTGTACTCTCTACTATGTGTGGGAAACTCATTTCTAGATTTGGTTTTTGATTCCAATCAGATCGAACCTTGGTAGTTTTCTCTGATGCATGTTTTATTGGAGAAAAACTATAACATATTTTATTATATATATGTATTACAAAATGTGTCCCCACACATGTATGAGTAGGAGTGGTCATGCAACCTAAGTGAAAGTGTGTGACATCAGTCTAAAAGAGAGAGTAATTCTAGATTAGATGTCTAGAGCCTTGTTGGAATATGTGATAGATGAAATAAGATTAGAAGATGATCTAAGATGTATAGAGATGATATAAGATAGTTTATGATGATATATGTTTGTCCTTGAGGACATAAGGTTTAGTTTTGAGGATACAAGATGAGTTTTGAGGATA
Source organism: Alisma plantago-aquatica (assembly GCA_963693085.1). Lineage (NCBI taxonomy): Eukaryota > Viridiplantae > Streptophyta > Magnoliopsida > Alismatales > Alismataceae > Alisma > Alisma plantago-aquatica. The sequence goes on along the minus strand of OY856409.1, from coordinate 11,014,844 downwards.
CAAGTAACTAGACTTTTATGAGATAAGATATGTTAAGTTAAGATAAGGTTGTGAATCAACATGAGCCTCAGTCTCTTTTACGAAGGAGGACCTCTAGTGTTAGGACCAGTTTAGGGTTAACTCCAGAGAGGGTGAGACCCATTGGGATAAGGTCAGAGAACCTAAACTCCAAAATATGAGAATTATGAGACATATGTGATATGATATGTCCTAAACTAGACTACTCGTGAGTGATGAGTTGAGTTGCTTTATGCTTGATTCCTAAGTCTTTTTGAACCCTAGATGTCCTTGGGAGGAACAAACCATGGAGGTAACGAGAGGTTGGTTATATTTGTGTTTGTGAATATGAATTTGACAACCTACCATATGGGTGAGGGAGAGAGTCCCAAGACCCTGGAGGAGGTAACTGTGTTAGTTTATGTAAAGCCTCATGCTCAAGTTGGTGGTTTCCCACATAGGAATCTAGTGGTGTATATAGATAGAGTTTTAGGTAAGCATGTCTCATGAGTAAAGACCTATGAATAGAATGTCGTAGCATGTTTTGGTTGGTGCTTATGTGGCTTGAGCCTGTAAGGCTATCATTAGTACCAACGAGGTAGACTTAAGAGTCCTAGACTAAGAGAGGAAACATAAAGTATATGCATATGGGATAATCATAGAGTTGAGTTAACTCAGAGAGACTGAGCATGGAACCACCCTCACGATATGGGTTAAGAGAACCTCAGTTGGACTAGATGAAGTTTTGATTTATGTTTAACAAGCCACTTGTATAAGTTTGTTTAGAACAACCATGGTATAATATAAGTAAGAATGCAATCTTATCTTGATATGTGATATATAGACATGATATGATGGAAACCTAGAGATGGTTTAATACATATCAATGCATAAATGGTTAAACATATACATGAATAATGATGATAATGTGATATCATTAGTTAATCTTGTGATGTAATCACTAGTAAATGTTGCAATGTATTATGAGCAATGAAATAAGATCATATGAATGAAACATGTTACACGAGGTGTTATCTTAGTGCTTAATAAAGATGAAAATATAGCTTGACATTTAGCACAACATAACGATTGTGACACCTTGTTATGATCTTTATGGATAAATCAAGTTAATTTATAAGTAACTCTTCTCAAAACAAGGATATATCGTTAGAACCTGATGTTTGGACAAAATGAGGATGTAAATCCTAAACCGTTAAAAATGCCATGTATAATCTTTTGTTTGAATCATGTGCTTGGGTGAAATTTGTACAAAATACTAATTGGAAATTTGACACAACCTAAGCATCTAAATCATGATATATGTTTAGCGGGGTTCACCCTAGATGGTTGAAAGATCATAGGAGTGGATAAACAAGTTCTAAACCTTGTTTCCTTGGAGATGTTGCACCTAGAGTGGCACCCAATATGTGGTTGAAGATATTTTAGTCTTTCTTTGAATAAGAAGAGGATGGCTTAATTTTGAAGAAAAAATTTCCTTTTAAGATGTATATGATGTGATAGAGTGGTTTTTGCTTAAATTTTGAGGACACAGTTTCTTTTAAGAGGTATATGATGTGATGGTCTAGACTTCTGGTTTAATTTTGAGGATGAAATTTCTTTTAAGGCATATAGGATGTGATGGAGTGACTTTTGGGATTCTTGGATATCTAATGAGATAATCTAATTTATAAGTTTGAGAATAGATGGTCGTTAATGTGATGATGTTCAAATGTTTCTACAAGAAGTTATAAGCATTTGATGTCATGATATATTGATATATTAATAAGAATAGAACTAAGTTCTTATTCAATAAGGTGTCTCTCTGGTGTTATAAGGTTGTGTCATGAACAAGATCTGACTACATTAATTAACTCATCAGACAACTGACAGAAATGATGGAAATGATCGGGCCATACACAACTGACTCCTTTTTGGGAACCACTTGGAGATCATGGAGCCGGTAACGAACAACTTTCACATATCCACGATCAGGGATTGTGGGAGACAGTTTTATTTGATGTAGAAGAGATAGCCTACGACCCTGGATCCCCTACTCGTGTAATATGAAACTAAGTACTACGACTACTCTGTCTCTCCACCGTAAGTTGTAGGAGTTTGAGGAAGGAGTTACAAACACACACAAAGGAGGCTTGAAGAAATAGAATGAAGAGAAGGGGTGAGTGATGCAAAAACACTGCAATTCTGGAGGACGAGAGTAGTAGGACGATAGGTTGTGGTGGCCCCACCACTACCTAGAGAACTTCCTCATGGAGATAGCGTTGTGCGAAATAATTGAGTCTCACGCCGAGTTGATCTGATTTTGACACCATGGTGATCCATGGAAGCCAGTCGCGAAGAGGTGTAGCCATCCATGAACACAAACAGTGCACATTTAAAGAAGTGGATTCCCTTTGTAAAGAGTGTGGGATCACCCCTTTACTAAATTTGGTAAACATAACACCATTGGAAAGAAGAGGAATAAAAATTTTCTGACTATATTCAATTTCATGAAAGATTGTACAAAAATACATCAAATTCTCCCTTTTAGGGTTACATCATCATATACAACTAGGATCTAGATAGAGGGAAGTCTAGACTACTCCACTTTTGTCTCCAAGCAACATATCCATCAACTAGTCCATGTCAACGTTAAGATCTTCATGCCTTATCCATCACCTTGCTCCACATCTGGGTTGTTGGGAAAGCACCCAGCAAGAGGCAAGGAAAATAAAAGTATGTGTCACTAAACTATACTAAAGGTGACAAGATAAATGTAACAAGTAAATCAGGCTAGGGATTCATCAAAAGATGAGACATCAAGAGTATGAGGCTTTAATTAAGGAAACTTGCCAATAACAAAAGTAAATAAAGGATTTGCATGTAAATTAATATGTCTACCTAACTAAGTAGGGTTGAGGCACCTACCATAACTCTAACCTTAGGTGAGGGGATAATAAGACATTCCTAGTCACCTATAATATTATGGGGAGAAATACACACATTCCCCTAGGGCGATTATATACATGCCCTCTGTGGGTGGTTGTACATAAGTACCTCTACTTTATAATTAAATAGAACATATAACTACATGCTAGCAAAAGAGTTATGGCAAGATTAATTAAAGGATTTATATAACATGGCAGTGGGGTATAAAAACCCAAACAAGATAATACTACAACTGATTTTTTAGGCATGAATAAATTAGGTTTCAAGAATAATGGATTAGGTCAGATTAAGCCTCATTAAGGAACATAGGTAATGGTATAAATAATTTCCCAACTGAAGGTTTCGATGCACATACCTCATTTCACATATAAATGTTAACTTGAATAGTATACTTTGGTCCACAAAGTCAACTTTTCATCCTAGAAACACATTATGTATATTAGCCAAGTCAAAGTGAACATATTCGTTGCTATTATATTTTGATATTCTTATTACCCAATTCCCGATCATGTAATGTCGTGTTAGGGTTTATGATTTTAATCTTTGTTGAGATAATATGTGATGTTTTACATATCTATCTTAGTTCTAGTTACCAATATTTAGTAAGACAAGTTTATGTAACTCATATATATGTGGATAATAATATATATGCTTCCAATATAGGTTTAATGATGTGAGTCCATATTATTCCTAACATCATGCTTACCATGTTTATTGGTGTAAGTATATTCCATATGAATATTTATTAGGTTCACTAATATACACATGCTTTGATCCAACTAACATGTCATCTGGATATATGTTTATAAAAGTATATTCCTTTACACATTATTGTCTCTTTTTTTTACTATTTAATTCCTAAGAAAACAATATCATTAGATGAATTCTTATACAGATTTCAAGTTCCCTTGGATTAATTAATATGAGAGTGTTCCCTAGATCCATACATATTTCTAATAATCATGTAATGCACCTATATATATGAATTCTAATGTAAAGGATACATTAACAGAAGGATACACCCACTAATGATTCTTAGGGTTTGCTAAGTATACAATAAGCAATTAGGGTGATTCATTAATCATTTTGGATATCAATCCACCCAGGTCTTATACAATATCTTCTATTTAATATCAAATCTCCACTTTAACGTATCATTACTGGTTTGATTTCATGTAATCTAATATTTACATTTGTATACAACAAAGTTGATAGGTAAGATAATTGACTAGTTCATGTTATGGTTTTAAATAACTACATTATCCTTACTCCATACTTATCCCATCTTTATAATCTATTTGCTAAAACAAAACTATTGAAAGTGAAATGAAGACTTACATGTCTAGAGTTACCATGGGGGTTGCATGTCTGGTTGATTCACAACAAGATGGGGACCCAAACACATCATCACGTTCTCTATGATCATGTGACCCAGGAAGAAGCAACATGTCATGAGTCACCATCGTAGGTTGAATGGAGGTGTTTGCAGACGTCATGGTGTTGCATATCTAGTGGTTGCGAATGACATCATAGCTTTCAAGGTCGACGACATTGCACTTGGTGGCTATGATGCCCTAATGTCAGTGTGTGATGGCGTCATGGTTGCTCTAGAAGTGGTGTTGTGGGCGTCAGGGCGTCGGGGCATCACAGCATCAGGGCATCGGGGCGTCGCAGCGTCAGGGCGTCAGACGGACCGGTGGTCGTGATGCTAACGCAACGTCGAGGCATCGGTTGGGCAGATGTTAGTGACGTTGACGCAGCATCGGGGGCTGCTGGGTGTCGAGTGTCGGATGGGAAGGTGTTAACGACGTCGACGCAGCGTCGGGGTTGCGGGGCATCGAGTTTCAGGTGTCGTTCAGGGAGAGAAAGAAGAAGAGGAGGAGGCGACGTTGCCCAACGATCCTCAACTCTGTCTGGCATTGCTCGCCATGGTTGGACGCAAGGTGAGGGTAGGCTGGGCGGTTAGGGCTTCATGTGTTTGAGGAGAAAAGGAATGAAGGGGGGAAGATAAATAGGATACAGAGAGGAAGGGGGCGACGTCTGATGCGTTGGGTGTTGCTCATTTTGGAAGGATGGAAATGTGAAGTCACATTGGAGGGAGAGGAAGTAACGTAGCGTTGTGTTACGTTTGGTTTGGGAAATCATTAATTTGTTTAATCAAATACCACTATTAAAACCTATGGTAAATAGGATTTTAAATACCAATTTAATAGGGAAAGCAAGCATTATCCAGTTAAATATAAAATTTAAACCCTATACTATTAAATACATGTAGATCCCAATTGTAACATTATTTTTCATTTTTGGGAATTCTAAGTATTTTATTTAATTCCTTTAAAGTAATTCATATTTTCTATTTCTTAACATATTAGAGACTTATATAATTATCAATTAATGTGCAACTTCACTCTCAAGGAAAACAAAATATATGGAACATGAATTTGTTATTAACTTCATTTGTTTAGTTATTTTAATTAATGATTTGAATATTTACACACATTCTCTCTCCTAAATTTACCTTCTCAACAAATACTTTCCAAATTGATTCAAAATCCATCCATAGATATATTTTAACATGTAGAACACAAATTTGGCATTTTTTTTGAAGACTTTATTATTTTATTTAATACATTTAAATTTTATCACTTTTTCCTTTTAATTTATTAGAGGCATCTAGAAACTTTCTAAAAATGTAAAACTTGGTCTATAAGTAATAATAAACGTGTGAACATGAGTTTGGCCTTAATTAATTTTTTTCAATATATATTTAATATTTTTGGTCTTTAAGTCATTTTCTCTATCCCAAATAAAATAAAATATTAAACATTGATCAAATTAGATGCAAATTTGTCCAAAAGCTTATTTCCATGCTTAGATTACGAATGTGGAGTTAGTTTTCCAATTTGAGAACAATAGATATTTTATTTCACCTTATTGGCTTATCTCCTATTTTCTTTTAATAAAGACTTTAATATATGTTTTTATCTTCCAAAATAGGTGATAATTGGCCCTTAAGTTTCTTTTAAATCAAGAAAACGAGATTGATATCCAAATTATCTTTATTGATTTCCACTTATGATTTTTGAGAAAATATATTCGTCATTATCTCCTTTTATCCATTATATCCCATATTATCTCCATTTATTACATTTATCATCTCCTTTATGTATATTTCGGGATTTCCTTTCTTTTTCATATTATAAAAAGCACTAGAAAGTTCTAGGACGAATTTATTTATTCTTTTTATCACTTGAAAAGACATTTTGCATATTAGACCCATTATTAAGCTTTCACTGAGGTATTGGTGCATAAAACTCAAATATTGAGAGAAAAGGTGAACAAATTTCATTAAACCATCATATTCTCCAAAAATTATACAAAAAAGCCAGAGAGGATAGAAATGAAAGGAAAAGATGGGAAAGAGGGTCAAAAGACAAAATGTCCAAGATTCGGTATGTTACATCACTCCACCCCTTAAAGAGGATTTCGTCCCCGAAATCACTAGCAATTAGGAAAGGGTGAGTGTGCAACCTGACATCACAAAACTTGAGGTTGTTTCTCCAACCATAACTTCCACCAAACAACTAATCAACATATACATCACAAGCATCTCGACATAGGTCAGGTTCTCAAAGATATACAACATAGAAGTCTAAGGTCACTATTGCCTAAAAAAAAACTATTTTGGACAATTCATATTAGATCAGGCCAGGCCGGTATCATATGGGCACGGGAGTCCTCGTAAACCAAGCTAGTGGCACGCACGAAAATATTGCCAGCCCCCAAAACCCTGATCCTTTCGAGACACCCTTGCTTCAACTCCATGCCTTAATAGTTGCCTAAAGGCAAGCCTAAACAACATCAAGTTATGCATATTTTAATTATGAGCATATTTGAGTTTTATTCATCAAGACTCTAAGGTGAAACTATAGGGTCCTAAATCAACCTATCATCAATATTGATCAAATCTATGGCAAACATGTAACTTAAGGGAAAGTATGCAAACCTAGGGTTCTAACTAGGGAGACAAAATTAAAATAGCCAGATTCCGACTACCATGGGATCTGATACCATGTTGTAAAGAGTGTGAGATCACCCCTTTACTAAATTTGGTAAATATTACACCATTGGAAAGCAGCGGAATAAAAATTTTCTGACTATTCAATTTCATAAAAGATTGTACAAAAATACATCAAATTCTCCCTTTTAGGGTTACATCATCATATACAACTAGGATCTAGATAGAGGGAAGTCTAGACTACTCCACTTTTTTCTCCAAGCAACATATGCATCAGCTAGTCCATGTCAATGCTAAGATCTTCATGTCTTATCCATCACCTTGCTCCACATCTGGGTGGTTGGGAAAGCACCCAACAAGAGGGAAGGAAAATAAAAGTATGTGTCACTAAATGATACTAAAGGTGACAAGATAAATGTAACAAGTAAATCAGGCTAGGGATTCATCAAAAGATGAGACATCAAGAGTATGGGGCTTTAATTAAGGAAACTTGCCAATAATAAAAGTAAATAAAGGATTTGCATGTAAATTAATATGTCTACCTAAATAAGTAGGGTTGAGGCACCTACCAGACCTCTAACCTTAGGTGAGGGGAGAATAAGACATTCCCAGTCACCTCTAATATTATGGGGAGAAATACACACATTCCCCTAAGGTGATTATATACATGCCCTCTATGGGTGGTTGTACATAAGTACCTCTACTTTACAATTAAATAGAACATATAACTACATGCTCAAAAAAGAGTTATGGCAAGATTAATCAAAGGATTTATTTAACACGGTAGTGGGGTATAAAAACCCAAACAAGATAATACTACAACTGATTTTTTAGGCATGAATAAATTAGGTTTCAAGAATAATGTATTAGGTCAGATTAAGCCTCATTAAGGAACATAGGTAATGGTATAAATAATTTCCCAAATGAAGGTGTAGATGCACATACCTCATTTCACACATAAAGGTTAACTTGAATAGTACACTTTGGTCCACAAAGTCAACTTTTCATCCTAGAAACACATTATGTATATTAGCCAAGTCAAAGTGAACATATTCGTTCCTATTATATTTTGATATTATTATTACCCAATTCCCGATCATGTAATGTCATGTTAGGGTTTATGATTTTAATCTTTGTTGAGATAATATGTTATGTTTTACATATATATCTTAGTTCTATTTACCAATATTTAGTCACACAAGTTTATGTAACTCATATATATGTGGATAATAATATATATGCTTCCAATATAGGTTTATTGATGTGAGTCCATATTATTCCTAACATCATGCTGACCATATTTATTGGTGTAAGTATATTCCATATGAATATTTATTAGGTTCACTAATATACACATGCTTTGATCCAACTAACATGTCATCTAGATATATGTTTATAAAAGTATATTCCTTTACACATTATTATCTCTTTTTTTCTATTTAATTCCTAAGACAACAATATCATTAGATGAATTCTTATACAGATTTCAAGTTCCCTTGGATTAATTTAGTTGAGAGTGTTTCCTAGATCCATATGTATTTCTAATAATCATGTAATGCACCTATATATATGATTTCTAATGTAAAGGATACACTAACGCAAGGATACACCCACTAATGATTGTTAGGGTTTGGTAAGTATACAATAAGCAATTAGGGTGATTCATTAATCATTTTGGATATCAATCCACCCAAGTCTTATAAAATATCTTCTATTTAATATAAAATCTCCCCTTTAACATATCATTACAGGTTTGATTTCATGCAATCTAATATTTACATTTGTATACAACAAAGTTGATAGGTAAGATAATTGACTAGTTCATGTTATGGTTTTAAATAACTAGATTATCCTTACTCCATACTTATCCCATTTTTATAATATGTTTTCTAAAAGAAAACTATTGAAAGTGAAATGAATACTTACATGTCTAGAGTTACCATGGGAGTTGCATGTCTGGTTGATTCACAACAAGATGGGGAACCAAACACATCATCACATTCTCTATGATCATGTGACCCAGGAAGAAGTAGCATGCCATGAGTCACCATCGTCAGGTTGAATGGAGGTGTTTGCAGACGACATGGTGTTGCAGATCTAGTGGTTGTGAATGATGTAGTTTTCAAGGTTGACGGCGTTGCACTTGGTGGCTATGATGCCCTACTATTAGTGTGTGATGGCGGCAGGGTTGCTCTAGAAGTGGTGTTGTGGGCATCGGGGTGTCAGGGCGTCGTAGCGTTAGGGTGTCGCAGCATCATGGCGTCATAAGGGCAGGTGGTTGTGATGCTAACGTAGCGTCGAGGTGTCGGTTAGGTAGATATTAGTGATGTTGACGCATCGTTGGGGGCTGCTGGGCGTCCAGGGTCAGATGGGAAGGTGTTAGCGACGTCGACGCAGCGTCGGGGTTGTTGGGCGTCGACTTTCAGGCATCGTTCAGGGAGAGAAAGAAGAAGAGGAGGCGACGCTGCCCAACAATCCTCTACTCTGTCTGGCATTGCTCGCCATGGTTGGACGCAAGGTGAGGGTAGGCTGGGCGGCTAAGGCTTCGTGTGTTTGAGGAGAAAAGGAATGAAGGGGGAAGATAAATAGGATACAGAGAGGAAGGGGGCGACGTCTGATGCGTTGGGTGTTGCTCATTTTGGAAGGGGGGAAACGTGAGGTCGTGTTGGAGGGAGAGGAAGTAACGCTGCGTTGTGTTATGTTTGGTTTAGGAAATCATTAATTTGTTTAATCAAATACCACTATTAAAACCTATGGTAAATAGGATTTTAAATACCAATTCAATTGGGAAAGCAAGCATAATCCAGTTAAATATAAAATTTGAACCCTATACTATTTAATACATGTAGATCCCAATTGTAAATTAGTTTTCATTTTTGGGAATTCTAAGTATTTTATTTAATTCCTTTAAAGTAATTCATATTTTCTCTTTCTTAATATATTAGAGACTTTTATAATTATCAATTAATGTGCAACTTCACTCTCAAGGAAAACAAAATATATGGAACATGAATTTGTTATTAACTTCATTTGTTTAGTTATTTTAATTAATGATTTGAATATTTTACACATGTTCTCTCTCCTAAATTTATCTTCTCAACAAATATTTTCCAAATTGATTCAAAATCCATCCACATATATATTTTCACATGTAGAACACCAATTTGGCATTATTTATTTGTTTTGAAGAATTTTATTATTTTATTTAATACATTTAAATTTTATCACTTTTTTCCTTTTAATTTATTAGAGGCATCTAGAAACTTTCTAAAAATGTAAAACTTGGTCAATATATATTTAATATTTTTGGTCTTTAAGTCATTTTCTCTCTCCCGAATAAAATAAAATATTAAACATTGATCAAATTAGAAGAAAATTTGCCCAAAAGCTTATTTCCATGCTTAGACTACGAATGTGGAGTTAGTTTTCCAATTTGAGAACATTAGATATTTTATTTCACCTTATTGGCTTATCTCCTATTTTCTTTTAATAAAGACTTTAATATATGCTTTTATCTTCCAAATTAGTTGATACTTGGCCCTTAAGTTTCTTTTAAATCAAGAAAATGAGATTGATATCCAAATTATCTTTATTGGTTTCCACTTATGATTTTTGAGACAATATATTCCTCATTATCTCCTTTTATCTATTATATCCCATATTATATCCAATTATTACATTTATCATCTCCTTTATGTATATTTCGGGATTTCCTTTCTTTTTCATATTCTAAAAAGCACTAGAATGTTCTAGGATGAATTTATTTATTCTTTTTATCACTTGAGTGGACATTTTGCATATTAGACCCATTACTAAGCTTTTAGTGAGGTATTTGTGCATAAAACCCAAATATTGAGAGAAAAGGTGAACAAATGTTCATTAAACCATCATATTCTCCACAAATTATACAAAAAAGCCAGAGAGGATAGAAATGAAATGAAAAGATGGGAAAGAGGGCCAAAAGACAAAATGTCCAAGATTTGGTATGTTACACCCTTGGTCATGAAGAACCATGAGGAGTATGTAGAGATCGGCTTCCATGTCTCACTGAAGTGGAAGCATACCGGAGATGCTCACAAACACTTGGAATAGAGTGCAGTGGAAGCTCTAGGAAGAAAACACACTCCTCATACAAGAGGCGCCCGGAGACGGGGAGAGTTTTTTCCAAGAGAAGGCGCAGGCAGATGGGCTTCGAGGAGGAGACGTAGCTACATTAGCATCTTGAGAGGACAGAGCATAGAGGGATGAAGTTCAGAACTGTTTAGGGAATCAGGAGCTACAGAGGAAGACTTGGAGTCGGTCGACTCATCACTCAAGCAACCCCTCGCGCACAGAGACACTCTATTTTGGAGGAGAAATGGGGGGACAAAGATCTGCTAAACCTCGATCACACGAGAGAGTAAGGAGAGCCTGGACCCGGATCAGAGCCTGGACCCAGTTCACAGTAGAAGGGTCGGGTCGCATGCATTGAAGGGAACCGGCGGCCCAACGCACAAAAGAGCCACACCCTCTCACGGGCCACGTGGCTGCCTATGATTGGATGGAAAGGTAAATCGACCTTTTAAATCCCAGATCTTATATAATTCATAGAAAATAGCTCGTTCATCAAAAAAATAAAAATAATATATCAAAATTCTCAAAAAATATGTAGAACAAGTTGGAACCATCATATTAGTGTTTTTATGCTCAAATCATAGTGATATCATGTAAGATGTAACATGGCCCTTTCATGTCTAATAAATAATAAATGAAGACCTAAAATTATGAGAATGCCTCCGTATCTCTAAAATACGATTTATAATCCATATGATATCAGATATGATGGTATATTAACATGAAATCATGTAATTTGTTCCATATGACTAATTAGGGCTAAAAACCCTAATTAATATGCAATAATTACTAAGATGCTCAAGAAATCCTAAAAATTACAGAGTAAGCTCATATCCATAATTGGAAACTAATATGAAACTTTGATATCAACTAGATGCATAGAATTCATGTTATATGAAGATAACCCTTAATACATGGGTTGTAACCCTAATTTGAGTAATGTATATAAATTAGGGTTAATATGTGCACATCATATGTGAAATATAATTACCAGTAAATGAAGCCTAATTCTGGAACATAAATAGATTATTACATCAGTAACCTAATTCCAAGACAAGAATGCAAGTGATAATGGAAGTGTACTAAAGAGATAAGGTAAACCCTAAAATGAATTATAACTAGGGTTAAGATGATGGAGAATCTAATGATATTACATGACCTTGTCTTAATCAGGGTTGATCAAGGTTAGAGTTGACATGAGGAATATGTGATTAGGATATCTCTTGATTAAGGTACGCCATTACCTCTTACTTGGCTTATTATACAATATGCTTGCATTATATGTGTATTAAAATACTTGGCATATGATATTGGATGAAATGATTGTTCTTGTATGATAGCTTGCTTGATTTTCCGTACTTATGGCTATGAACACATGAAACATATCCATCATAGAAAGAACTATTTCTCTTGGTAGTATAGTGCTTGGAAAGTGATCTCAAACTCTTTGGTAGTAGATCACATGTAAATGATTTCAAACTCTTTGGTAGTAGATCATAAAGACCTTAATGCATTAGTGATCTCAAACTCCTTGGTAGTAGATTACATGTATAATGATCTCAAACTCTTTGGTAGTAGATCATAAGGCCTAAAAACATCAAAGCCCTTGGTGGCAGATGTATGAGATATATGATGGAAAATGTGCCTAAAATATGGTTTTTCTTTTGTTAATGAATATCTTTGTGCAAGTATATGTTTTTTCTTATATTTCTTTATAACTGCCAAGTATTAGTTTTATCTTATTGCTAAGATATGATTAGAGGTATATAAAAAGATACGCAGACATACTCAGTACAATATTCTTGAATATTGTGCTGACATGTACCACATGCAATCTTTTGTTTAGGTTGTGGATATATGATCTTGAAGAACCATGATAGTTGAGAGTTGTGTGGTTAGTTGATATATAGGTGGACCTATTGTCTTAAGATCCTATTGTATATTAGTAGTACATGTACATGTAGAAGTTTTTTGTTCAATGTGTAATATCAAATGTTGTAACAATTCATTTTGTAATTATAATTTTAATGGTGAACTTTTATTGTATGGTTTTATTATTGTTCATGTACATGTGCTACTATTATTTCCTTCTGACTTCCTCTGATTTTCTTATTCTTAACCTAGTGTGTGGTGTTTAAATTGGGATTCTCACTGAGGTGAGGTTTCAATTTGGATGCCACACACAGATTAAGTTTTAGAAAATCTGGTGATGTCACACTTTCTGATGTAAATTTGGTACTACTGACTTGGGGACTCGATATTATTCGGTACTATTGACTTGGGGACTCAGTAGTAGTGACTCTATAAAAATTTGCACACTCCACATATGAGTAAAGGTACGTTTTTCCATAAATAAGAATTTAAAGACAACTACAATGCTAAAATGAACATGAATAAAGGGAAATGAAGGTTGGGTTGCCTCCCAACAAGCACCATTGTTTAATGTCCTAGACTAGACAATCCTAAGAGCAAGAATCTAATGGATTTCCATAAGTTTCACTTCTTTTATTCTTGGCTCCACTTCCCCGCCATATTAGTGCTTTAATCTTTGGCTATTAACAAGGAATGACCTAGCCCCATCTATAATATTCACAACACCATGGGGAAAAACATACTCAACCATAAATGGTCCACTCCATTTGGACCTCAAGTTTCCCGAATGTAACTTAAGTTGAAAATTAAAAATAAGAACCTTTTATCCTAGGAGAAACACACTATTCAAGATGTGCCTATCATGAATATTCTTCGTCCTCTCCTTATAAATCCTAGAACTTTCATAACCATCCATACTAAGCTCATCTAGTTCATTCAACTCTAATAGTCTCTTCCTACCCGCTCCATCCAATCCAAAATTTAGCTTTTTTAATGCCCATTTTGCCTTATGCTCAAGCTCTACTGGTAAATGGAAACCACATCCATAAACCAACCTAAAAGGTGTTGTTCCTATAGGTGATTTGTAGGTTGTCCTATACGCCAAAAAAGAGTGTCATTAAGCACAAAACTCCAATTTTTCCTATTAGTTGAGCCTATCCTTTCCAAAATCTTCTTCACTTCTCTGATGGACACCTCAACTTGGCCTTGCATCTGTGGGTGGTAAGGAGTACCCACTCGGTGTTTCACCCCATATTTATTCAATAAGGATCCAAATTTACTAATGGTAAAATGTGATCCACCATCACTAATTATCAATCGGGGGACACCAAATCTGTAGAAAATGGTATCCTTCACAAATCTACACACAACTTGTGCGTCATTGGTGTGGGTTGGAATTGCTTCCACCCACATAGATACATAGTCAACTGTAAGTAAAATGTAGAGATTAGAATTAGACGACACAAATGGGCCCATGAAAACAATGCCCCATAGATCAAACACTTCAACCTATTGAAACACATTTAACGTCATCTCATGTCGCTTAGAAATGTTACATGTGTGTTGACATGCATCACAACAATGAACAAAATCATGTGAAATTTTAAACAGTGTTGGTCAATAAAACCACTCTCTAGAACTTTGGCCATAGTCCTAGAGCTAGCGTGATTCCCTCATGTAGGTAAAGAATGGCGGTGTGACAAAATTCTCTCAAACTCACATTTGGGTAAACACTTCCTCAACAGTCCATCCTTACATTGTTTAAGAAGAATCAAGTTATCCCAGATGTAAAACCTCAATGAATGGAAAAATCTCTTCTTTTCTCAGTGCCCCCAATTTGTAGGCATCTCTTTGCAGGTTAAATAATTAAAAATATCTACAAACCAGGGATCCTTAGTCTTGTTAGAAAAAAGTTTTTCATCCAAAAATCCTGAACAATAGGGACATCTACATATTTTTGTTTCACTCTTTCCAACCTAGATAGGTGATCTTCTATCACATTTTCCACCCCTGCCTTACCTTTAATTTCGGTGTCAAATTCCTATAAAAGTAAAATCCACCTAATCAATCTAGGTTCTGCATCTTTCTTTTGTAACATGTATTTGATGGAAGCATGGTCAGTCCAAATAATCACCTTAGCCCCAACTAGGTATTGGTGAAACTTCTCAAACACAAAAGAATCATTAAGAGTTCTTTTTATGTGTTTGTATAATTAAGTTGTACATCATTCAAGGTTTTAGTCACATACTATATGCTACATCCTTGAAATTCATATATTTCAAGCCTAAATGGATTAGGGAACATATAATAATGAAGTGTTTTGAGGGATCGTGGTTGATGATTCCAGACCCTAGACTCACATAAAATGATCATTCTAAGTATATAATGTGATTTTGAGCATATGCTTTCATATGAGGCTAATGTCAGATACAATGTGTATCAAAGCCTTAAATATGTACATAGCAATGTAATTGAGCTCAAGGAACCTTTGGGCCTTAGGGACACGTTTCGACCCAAATTGGTGAACTAGGGTTTAAATACGAGTCCTTGAGATATGAGTTGGGCACTTTTGTTATTCGTGATCATAAGAGATATCCAAGATAGTTTTGGGTTATAGAAAATCCAAATACAAGGGTGTACACAAAAATCTAGGATATACCAAGTTATATAGTAACCTAGGTTATCATTTAAATAATTACCTAGTGATTCCTTGGAAGACAAGTTTAAGGTGTTTATCGAATCCTTTTAGGAATGATATCTGGATCATGTGAAGATAATAACGAAAGGTGGTTTAGATGAAGGATTGGGTTCAAAAGGATCTTTAATGTGGTTTATATACTTACTTTATGGAAAAGGAATTATATCAAAGAAGGGATGCTTGTTATGAGGATAGAGTGTCCCCTTCATCACAAGAACTAGACTCCCTATGGGAGCAGGAGTCGTCTCGATCTAACCCTAGGGGTACAATGCCTATAAGAGACCATCCATGTATGTCTTTGGGGAAATGAGTTTTCTCTCACCTATAACAACCGATAGAAGAAAATCATGTGACGAACGTGCCAAGGTGGGTCATGATGGTGGTGGGCATCAGACCATCAATAAGGAAGAAATCCATACCAGATGCCCTTCTGCTTCAACCCAAGCTTTGGAGGATATGAAGGGGGTGATGATGAAGCTCACTAGGTGGCTTCCTGGAACAGCACAGCAAGGCAGCGACCTCAACTTCTCAGTAGGGAATGTGACATCATCCCCACTTCTAGGCGGTTGCAAAGGAGGAAGCCATGTTGGCTTGCCTTAATCGGAGGATGCCTAGATGATGCGTCAGTCATCGGGGGTGAGAGAGGTTCTTCTATGACAAGACGCCATCAAGGACCTGTTATGGACGGCCAGACCAGACGGGGTAGTAGTGTCGAGTGTGACTAAGAGTTTGATGGGGGTGTTGTCGTGTGAGGAGATGAGAGGAGGTGCTACTCGAGCATGCCTTTTCCTTCTAGAGGTGGGTACCATGGTGTCGGGTAGTGATGCAGGCTTGGGTGCAATGGTGTCCAGTCATGCGGTGAAAGACTCATGGAGAAGGAAACATTTCTGGTCCATGTTAGTTCAATAGGAGACAATGACGTCTGGGCAGTGGTGTCCTCAGCATGGCAGAGATGACAATTCTAGAGGGTACTTGTGCTCCATAACGGTGAGGAAGGAGACTCTGGTGGCTGTGCCTTGGCCACAGTAGGTTGGGTGCTAGTGCAAGGCCTCAGCATTGTAGTGGTATCATGTTGAGATCAGAGATGGGGAAGAGGGAGACCAGTCTGTGGATTAGCCACCGATTCAATCAATTACCTAATAAGTTGGCCGGTCCAGGAGAAGAACCAGGGAATGAACAACAGGATGAACTGTGCCCCTGACTTATCCAGGCGGCGCTGGTGCCAGTCAATAGTGTGACGCCACACAACATCTTTTAAATGTATAAATGATTATCTTGGTTAATTTATAGAATATGTTAGGAGTGTATGATTATAGTTATATCATATACCTTTTTGATCGAAAAAATGAGAGGAATCCAAAGAAGATATTATCAAATTCTAATTAAGCTTCCTATTCCAAAAGTATATGAAATACCTATCTTGAAGTATTTAGTATAAAGGTAAACTGAGATTTTGATTAATATGATGCTTAATTGAGTAGATTAGTTTACATTGAGATAATACCTGAACTTGTCATGAATAATGAGAAAATTCTTAATAATGATAAATAATTGATGTTTCTAGATTAATAATCGTACACATGTATATTTGGGGTTTTGAAACCAATGTGAACATCTTGCTATGATCTTAATACCAGTAGTATGATCTAGGTATCACAGATAGTCTAATATGTTTAAGTTGATGATTAGGGTTTCACCTAATATGCATAATTAAAGGTTGTAATCTTAGAAACCATGATACGACGGAATTAGGGTTTGTAAACCTAATCCCCATCCAAACATGAGATAACCCTAAACCCTAGTTTAGGAGTGTATCTATATCTATTTAATGTAATGTGAATACATGGTGACACATATGTAGTTATATATTTCAGATGGAATGCTTTGTAGCTTGGACGTTTGGATGCACTCTTAGAGTATATGTTAAATTCTACATGGTTTCTGCAATGGCATAAGTTATGTGGTTATGATTATGAATACATGTATCGAATTCTGAGTTTACTGAGGTTTCTCGATGAGATTGGCTGAATGATAAAATTCTTGCTTGTTTATTTACTTCTTGCAAATTAATAAAGTTCCTATGATTATCATGTGAAGTAAATAATAATATCTTGAACCCTAGGTTAGACTAATCTTAAGGGTAATGCACACGAGCCCAGGAGGGACAATTATTCTTGAGGTAGTAGACCAGATATGGGTTAGAATATCAAAGCAAGTTTATGTTCTTATGTTCAAATAAAAGATGTTTGTTTATATGTGTACTTGTGATTATTGGATGAACCCATGTACCAATATTGAAATATAGTGACCATGTATTTGTATGTCGACATTTTAGGTATCAGGTATACTTTAGTCGTGGATAGGAGGTTACAGAATAAAGATGTCAGAAGTCACTAAAGTAATTCATGAAGGTTTAGTCATAGTGTTATATTTTCACACATGTACAAGTTAATTTTTTAAAATTTATGTAACTCCTTAGAGGATCTTTTTATGCAAACCTATAAGTATTTGTTCATTGATGGAAATTGTTTACTATTTTGTATTAAGGATCTTTTTATGCAAACCTATAAGTATTTGTTCATTGATGGAAATATTTTACTATTTTGTATTATTTCTTGAATATGATCCTTGAATTTATCAGTAATGATTTGTGACTTTTAGGTCTTTTAGACACTCAAAAGTGTAGGTCGTTACATTTGGTATTAGAGCACAAATTCATCAACCAATACTTAATAGTTTATTATTTCAAAATCACCCTAAGAAATTTTAAGAGAAAAACTTAGAAAAGTATAATGTATCTTTTAGGTTTCTCATCTCACACTTCATCTACTTCTCATCTCTTTATTTAATAAGCCTTGAAAAGAATGTGTTAATTTGAGAAGTAAATGTGAAAATATGTAACATGTAGTGTAGGTCCCTTTACTAAGAGTAAAGAACTAGAAAGATACATGTATGGATAAGCCCTTTCTTAGAGGAAGGACTTGGATTAGGGTATGAAAACTCTAGTGGGTCAAGGGATATGGAACTCTGAGAGGTTGAGTATAGTCTCTAACCCTAACCCTAAAACCTTAATCTTAAATAATGAACATGGTAAAGGGATGGGTTTACGTGACCCAGTCTCCCATGCATGTCTGCATGAGGAGCATGACACTTATGTAAGAGGTCTTAGAAATATATGAACCCAATAGTTATATATATATATATATATATATATATATATATATATATATATATGAAAATGAATGTTTGAATATAACTTGCTAAAACCCCTCATGTTGTCTATAGAAATTTGGTGATGGTGGTCAAGCCCCTGGAGAGAAAGGCCAAGGTAGAACCGAAACCTGGAGGGGAAGGTGACCCAAGTTCACTGAATGGACAAAAACCATGAGGGGGTATTCCATAAATTGAGTAAACATGGTTTGATAAGTTATAATGATAAAAAGTTATGCCTAATCAAAATTAAAACAAAGATATATATGAAACCATTAGGGTTAGTGTGCCAACCTGGGGTGGGTCAACCCAAGAGTGGGAAGATGACCTAGGAAGGTGGCAAAACCTTAGGTCTTGGGATTAGGTTGTGGCTAGAGAGCCTAACCCCCTCCTATGAGCCAAGAAGGCAACCTAGGCAAGGACACTCCCTTATAAGGTCAGTGAATAAACATATTTAAGAATTGAGATAACTTTAATCCTTACCTAGAGGGGTGAAGAGTTAAAGATATAAAAAATGAAAGTACTTATATTATTTAAACCCAAGGATGCCATTGTGAGTGACACAACTGGTCAATCCCAGGAGGGAAGATCACTAAGGCACCAAGCCTGAGAGGGAAGGTGGATGACCAAGACTAGGAGGGAAGGTCATGAAATGTTCAAGCCCAAGAGGGAAGACTAGTAAGGCACCAAGCCCAGGAGGGAAGGTGGCTCAAGTCCACAATGCAATTGTTTGGGATGAAGCCCCTGGAGGGGAAGATCACAGAAGGTTAAGCCCAGGAGGGAAGACCGACATGGCACCAAGCCTTGGAGGGAAGGTGGCATGAGCCCAATGTTGGGACTACACTCCATAATGTGTACTCAAAAGAGTGAGGTGAAGGCAATCCAGGTTAAAGAATTAAATAAGAGAATAATGCGCTTAAAAGATGTGACATCTCAAAAGAAACATTTTAGGGAGGGTAGAGTCCTAATGCAATCCTAGGGTCAAGTAGGGTGCATTAGAGGTACATAGGACCAATGGGATGGGAGTTGATATGCCCTGAATGCACATGACCAAGCAGTAGGGAGGTAACAGTTAGGTTTGCCCAAGGCCCATATCTCAAGAGGTTGGCCACCTTCTTGATGTTCATATGACCCAGAAGGGTGAATGTGAAAGACACTCCCTTGATGCATAAGGATGAGATCACTCCAAAGGTACCTATACCCATAGAGACCTAAAGGAAATGGTTAAGGCTCATAATACATGAGGTGTATATATAAAATATATAAGGAAGTCGTGAAAACGTGATAGAAGTTGTGCCCTAACTTAAGAGTAAGAAAAGGGGACACTTGATTTCATGGAATATAAGAATGCTATGAAATTAAGAACAAGTAAGTTTAGAGTCATATCAAGTATGATTCAACTTAATATGTGAAATTGAAAGGTAATATGTGGATGTACCATCTACGCTCTTGGCATGGAATGAACTTTGTGTTTGGGCTATAGTAAAATTGTTATTTCATCTCATTATGAGGGGGGATATTGGATAGTAAGATGTTATGCTTAAAATTATGATAAAGATGATGAATATCCTACATAAAATGTGTAAAGACATGAACTAGGGTTACAAGTGTCACCTCACTCTTGTGTGAAAATAAGGAATCATAGGTTGGAAACCTAGGTGAAAAGTGAAATCACCAAGTGAGATTGAAATCAATGAAAGAGAATGAAATCTTCAAGTGATGATGAGATGTGTATACTAGAGGCGTGGATATCCTTGAATTTCAATTCAGGTGCCAATCTTAGTAATAAAACAAAAATTTATTAAGTAGGGTGATAACCCTATGTTTTGAAGATAAGATGAGTTGTCATTCACCTAGGCTTAATAGGCCCGAATTTTGAGGAAAAAATCCTTTTAAGGAGGGGTGAATGTTACATCCTTGACATTCATAGATTTCAAGCCTAAATGGATTAGGGAACATATAATAATGAAGTGTTTTGAGGGATCTTAGTTGATGATTCCAGACCCTAGACTCACATAAAATAATCATTCTAAGTATATATATAATGTGCTTTTGAGCATATGCTTTCATATGAGAATAATATTAGGTACAATGTGTATCAAAGCCTTAAATATGTACATAGAAATGTAATTGAGCTCAAGGAACCTTTCGTCCTTAGGGACATGTTTTGACCCAAATTGGTGAACTAGGGCTTAAATACAAGTCCTTGAGATATGAGTTGGGCACTTTTGTTATTCGTGATCATAAGAGATATCCAAGATAGTTTTGGGTGCTAGATAATCCAAATACAAGAGTGTACATGGAAATCTAGGATATACCAAGTTATATAGTAACCTAGTTAATCATTTAAGTAATTACCTAGTGATTCCTTGGAAGACAAGTTTAAGGTGTTTATCGAATCCTTTTAGGAATGATATCTAGATCATGAGAAGATAATAACCAAAGGAGGTTTACATGAGGGATTGGGTTCAAAAGGAGCTTTAATGTGGTTGATATAATTACTTTATGGAAAAGGAATTGTATCAAAGAAGAGTTGCTTATTATGAGGATAGAGTCTTCCCTTCATCACAGGAACTAGACTCCCTATGGGAGAAGGAGTCTGGCTCCCCTCTCAGTCTAACCCTAGGTGCACAAGGCCTATAAGAGACCAGCCATGTATGGTTTTGGGGAAATGACTTTTCTCCCGCCTATAACAACATATAGAAGGAAAGCATGCAACGACCGTGCCAAAGTGGGTCATGATGGTGGTGGGCATCAGGCCTTTTTTAAGGAAGAAATCTTTACCAGATGCCCTTCTACCTCAATCCAAGCTACGGCGGATACGTATGAGCCGGTGATGAAGTTGGTTGGGCGGCGTCCTGTAACAGAGTAGCAAGGCAATGAGCTCAATATCTCGACAGGGAATGAGACATCATCTGAACTGCTAGGTGGATGAAAAGTAGGAAGCCATGTTGGCTTGCCTCAATTGGAGGGTTCCCAGATGATGTGTCGATCATCTGGGGTGAGGGAGGTTCTGCTACAATGGGGCGTCGTCAAGGACCTGTTACGGATGGTCAGACCAGATGGGCAGTAGAGTCGAGTGCGACTAGGAGTTTGGTGGGGGTGTTGTCACGTGAGGAGGCGATAGGAGGTGCTACTTGAGTGTACCTTGTCCTTCCAGAGGTGGGTACCATGGTGTCTGGTGGCGACGCAAGCTCAGGTGCAACACCATCCCATCATGCAGAGAAAGAATCACGGAGAAGGAAACATTTTTGGTCCACGATAGTTCAATAGGAGACAACGACGTCTGGGTAGCGGTGTCCTCATCATGATGGAGACAATAGTGCTACAGGATCCTTGCTCTCCACAGTGGCAAGGAAGGAGACTCTGGTGGCTGCACCTTAGCCATGGAAGGTCGGGCACTAGCGCCAGGCCTCAACGTTGTGTTGAGATCGGAGACGGGAAAGAGGGAGACCAGTCCGTGGATTAGCCATCGGCTCAATCAATTATCTAACAAGTGGGCCAGTCCAGGAGAAGAACCAGAGGATGAACCACATGCTGAATCGCACCCCTGACTTATCCAGGTGGCACTGGTGCCAGCCAATGGTGTGACACCATGCAGAATCTTTTAAAGTTATAAATGTTTATCTTGGTTAATTTATAGAAAATGCTAGGAGTGTCTGATTATAGTGATATTATATACCTTTTTGATCGGACAAATGAGAGGAATCCAAAGACAATAAAATAAAATTCTAATTAAGCTTCTTGTTATAAAATTATATGCAATAACTATGTTGAAGTATTTAGTATAAAGGCAAACCTAGATTTTGATTAATATGATGCTTAATTGAGTAGACTAGTTTACATTGAGATAATACCTCAATTTGTCATGAACAATGAGAAATTCTTGATAATGATGAATAATTGATGTTTCTACATTAATAATCGTGCACATGTATATTTAGGGTTTTGAAACCAATGTGAACATCTTTTTATGATCTTAATGCCAGTAGTATGATCTAGGTATCACAGATAGTCTAATATGTTTAAGTTGATGATTAGGGTTTCACCTAATATGCATAATTATAGGTTGTAATCTTAGAAACTATGATACGATGGAATTAGGGTTTCTAAACCTAATCCCTAGTCCAAACATGATATAACCCTAAACCCTAGTTAATGAGCGGATCCAGATCTATTTAATGCAATGTGAATACATGGTGACACATGTGTAGTATATATTTTCCAGATGGATTGCTTTGTGTCTTGGAAATTTGGATGCACTCTTAGAGTATATGTTAGATTCTGCAATGGCATTAGGTACGTGTTTACACTTATGAATACATGTATCGAATTCTGAGTTTGTCGAGGTTTCTTGATGAGATTGAGTGAATGATAAACTTCTTGCTTGTTTACTTATTTCTTGCAAATTAATAAAGTTCCTATGAGTATCATGTAAAGTAAATAATAATATTTTAAACCCTGGGTTAGACTGATCTTAAGGGTAATGCACACGAGCCCGGGAGGGACAATGATTACTCCTGGGGTAGTAGACCAGATATGGGTTAGAATATGAAAGCAAGTTTATGTTCTTATGTTCAAATAAAAGATGTTTGTTTATATGTGTACTTGTGATTATTGAATTAACCCACATTTGAGTATAGCAATATATTAACTGTGTATTTGTTTGTCGGCGTTTTAGGTATTAGGTATACTTGATTCATGGATAGGGGGTTACAAAATAAAGATGTAGGATGACCCTGAAGTAATTCTTGAAGGTTTGTTCATAGTGTTATACCTTCACACATGTACAAGTTAATTCTTTTTAAAATTTATGTAACTCCTTAGAGGAGATTTTTATGCAAACATGTAAGTATTTGTCCATTAATGGAAATTGTTTACTATTTTTTATTATTTCTTGAATATAATCTTGGAATTTATGAGTAATGATCTATGACTTTAAGGTCTTTTAGACACTCAAAAGTGTGGGTTGTTACAATATATGACTGTCAGAGATTTATCTTTGTGTTTACCCAACACATCTCCCACTGCATAATCTAATGTGTCACACATCAGCTCAAACTGTAGGCTCCAATCAATAGCCTGCACAATAGGTGCGGAGCTAAGCTTCTCCTTTAGTATTTCAAAGGCGTTCAAGCATCATTTATCTAAAAAAATTCTTCATCTTTTTCCAATAGTTTCGACAAAGGTTTAGAAATTTTTGAAAAATATTTGATAAAACAATGGTAAAATTGAGCATGTCCCAAAAAGCTCCTTACTCCCTTTGCAGATGTTAGTGGATGTATCTTGGAGATAACTTCTATTTTAAATGGGTCTACTTCCATACCCTTGTTTGACACCTTGTGTTCAAGAACTATTCCCTCACTCTCCACCATATGACACTTCTCCCATTCAAGACTAAGTGAGTGTCCTCACACCTTTGTAAAACCTTGTCCAAATTGTACAAGCAATCACTAAATCACTCCGCATACACAGAAAAATCATCCATGAACACCTCCAAGCACCGCTCTACCATATCAGAAAAGATGGAAAGCATTCATCATTAAAAAGTGGTAGGGGTGTTACAAAAGGCTGAACGACATTCGTCTATATGCAAACGTGACATAAGGATAGGTGAAAGTAGATTTCTCATGATCCTTTGGCTTGATTGAAATTTGATTATAACTAGAATACCAATTGAGGAAGCAAAAGTGTGAACGATTGATGGGTCATTTCAAAATCTGGTTAATGAAAGGTAAGGGAAAATGATCTTTTAAAGTGACAACATTCAAGCATCGATAGTCTATGCATACACACCACCCTGTTGCCAACCTAGTAGAAATCAACTCATTAGCTGCATTAGTTGTGATAGTGACCCCTCTTTCTCAGTAACTACTTGAGTTGGGCTAACTCACATAGAATCCAAAATTGCATAACTAATACATTTCAATAGGATCTTGCCCGCTTCTTTCTTCACTACCTCAGTCATGATTGGGTTGAGTCACCACTGAGGTTTAACTATTGCCTTATCTCCTTCTTCCATCTGAATTTTGTGCTGGTACAAACTCAAAGAGATTCCTTTGATGTATGTTATAGACCACCCAAAAGTAGCTCGGTGGTTCTTCAACACAACAAGCAACTACCCCTCTTGTTAACTGCTCAAGGATGATGATATGATCACCGGGAGCTTCTCTTCTACATCTAGGAAGACATACTTTAGATACGGTGGCAACGACTTCAATTCCGACTCAGGTGGGCTCAATGGAGATGGGACCAATAGTGGGGAAGGTGGTCCCAAATATTCAAAATATCTTGTATAATATCAAGGTACCGCCTTCAGCATCAATACACACTCCTCTAGAGAGCGGTTGCATGTGTTGTCATCTACTTTATTCATCAAGCATGCTTCCAAGGGTAACTGTAGATATGTTTGCATCAGGGAATCAGTAGTGACCTCCTCTATGGTAGTCGGATCATAGTCTTCTTCTCTATCATCTGGGTAACGTATCACTTCTTTTAATGATATCACCTTAGTATTTTTAATTATATCAACTACTAGAGTGTCTTTTTCCACCTTGGTCATCACATGAGCCATATCAAGGAATGGCTTCCCTAGACAGAGAAATATTACCCTCCATGTGTTGTAGCATGTTGCACTGTGTTGTATCCCCTCTTTCTTTTGAGTGTTCAGGCATCTTAATCTCAAACTGGTCATCATGGGTGCCCATGGTCAGACATCATCTGCGCATTTTAAGAATCATATCAGCAATGGTTTGGAATGACCTACCTAGCAAGTGTTTGTTGCCTTTAACCTCCTACATTCCCTTTACCACAAAATTGGTAGGAAAAACAAATCTATCCACTTTCACTAGGACATCTTCATAAATGCCATATGGCCTAACCATAGAGTTTTCTTCCAATTCAATAGTCATACTATATTTTCTTGTCTCCTTAAGACCTAGCATCTTGAAAGTTGACAAAGGGATGAGGTTGATACTAGCCCCTGAGTCACACAGAGATTCACTGAACTTGGTTTTTATTATGAAGAACATGATGTTGAAACTACTAGGATCTTTTCTTTTAGGAGGTAGTGTTCCCAAAATAAAAGCACTCACCTGCTCCTTTAACACCACCACATCAGCCTCAAGTATCCTTCTCTTCTTATTGATTATGTCTTTCAAGAACTTTCCATACAATGGTATCTGCTCAATTGCATCAATGAGTGAATGTTAAAAGATAATTTCTTAAAGCCATTGTTACAACCCTAATTTTACTCTCTATTTGTTTGTAAACCTTCTCTCTACTTTTGTTGCTCAATTGACTCAATCTATTTTATATTTCATAATTTAGGTGTTTTTATGTGTAGTTGAGGTCTCTTAATCTCTATGATCCAATATGTAATGCTATTTTGGATTTTTTAACCATGTTTTGTACCTTAATGTGCCATGTTTTTCCTTTTTACTTTGACCTTCATCAATTAAATCATTTTCCCCCTTAGGAGTTCCATATTGTATAATTTTTGTTTTGGAATATATTGACACAAAAATCATGTCAATCAGACCGATAGAACCCGAGTTTTGGCATCATGAAGATTTGAATATATGATCCTATTTTTGCTCTTCTCTACCTTGGGTCGGCCTGCATGGGCCCAAATGCATTTGCAACTTATATGCTTGTCTGATGTTCCCCTTCCTCTTCAAGAAACAAGCCTGGGGATAAGGAAGCATCTTCTGCCTCCACCCAAATTGGGTAATGGAGGCGAACAAAGGGAAGAATTAAAACCTAAAGCCCCCATTTCTAACACTTGTCCCATTTCCCCTCTCACTCTTGTCTTCAGCCACCAAACTCCCAACTTCTGTTCCAAAACCCTCCCATTTTCCATTGAGCAGCTGGAACGGCTACTGAACTAATAGTGGGTGATGGATCCTACCTCCCTTGCCGTAGCAAGGAGGCCAGGACCCGGATGCTGATGCGGCATCACCACCATGGGAGCCCAAGTTCTCTGCCTTGTCTTATTTGTGCCTACAGCTACACCTCTACAACCTCATCCATCCTTCTTTTCCATGGACATTGTTAAAGGGAGAGGCCAATAGGCCAGTATTGGTAGGTGTTGGACTTCCTAGAGAGAGAAGCACCTCCCCACAATAAGGGTAAGCAGATGAGGGAAGACCCTAAGCCTCCCTACTTGCCCCTCCCACTCACGGGGGCAGCACCGAAGGGGCTTGAGAATATCCCCAATTGTACCTCTATTCTGGGCACTGGAACAGAGCACTCTGTAATAGCCGCCACACAAGAGTTCAAAAAGGGGTTTTGGATCAGGTCGTTGATCCAATTAGACCTACGATGGACCTAGCAATGGATGGCCAAGATCGCACATTGATGGGTGCCTCTGAAGGGTGGGAGAGCGGCCATAAATCACTTGGGTATGGTGCAAAGGACTGAGGAGCGGGAGAAGGCGGCCCCCTATCATGTGAGGGTTCCCCTCGGTGCCACTTGACGGTGCGCCATTGACCGAGAAGGTAAAAGCTTGGACAATTCCTCTCCTTTTCTTCAAATCTTACAAAAATCATAATAATTAGGTCCTAACCCCGAATATAATGAACCCATATACCATTTTTATTGGGAGAAAAAGATCTACATCATGAAAGTGGTTGGAAACCCTGAATTTTCTTTTAATTCCCTAATGTTGCTAAATATGTAACATTTGACAGTGCATGACTATGATTAATGATTGGATCTTGATGCTCAATATACCCTTGAATCTCCAAATCAGTAACTCAGTTCTTATTTGAACTTATTGAAGTTCCACATAACCCCTTGTCTCTATGAACAAAACTAAATGCACGCATATGTTGTTCTTTGCACATTAGTGATGTAATCTACCCTAAATTGTTAACTTTGCATCTAATATTAACACTAGTCTCATCTTGACTTGAAAATCAGTAATTTTATGCTACTTTATGGTACACACTTTCACCCTTGCTTTCCTTTTTCTATGGTTGATTCATAGGAAACCTATCACTTTGAATGTACACCTTCTAGGTGAATTAATGGTTATACTTGATTCAAATGCTATGTTTCACCCTTAGTGGATCTTGTAAATCAGTAACATTATGATATTTGTGACCTCGACGGATAAAGACAACCCCTAGTGGGTTATGTGATGTTTGTGATCCTAATTTTCCTAATGTGACCCGTATGACCTGAATTATGCTTCTATTCTCTACTGCTTGATATTGATCATTATATTATGCATTTCCCTTTCAAATCAGAGAATTTATCTATTATGATGCCCATGGTATGGATGTCCCATCTTGTCCATATTTTGGGACCTTATGACCTAGGTCTTATATGTTGGTTTTTGGATTGCATCTTGATAATGTGGAATCCTATGATGTCTGGACTTAGGGGCACACACCTATTTTTTAATGTGATTCCCATATCACTAATTTGCTGATCTAAATCCTCTTTTATGTTTGGTCCCCATGCCTTGATGAATTTTGACCATTCTTTCCCTATTGTCAGTCTTTTTGACCCTAGAATGCATGTAAATGCTTTAAGCCTCGAAGTGTTCATATATAGTGGATGGATCCTCAAAATAATGTGAAACTCGAAACACACCTCCGTGATAACCTCTAAAGAAATAAAAGATCAGCTAATGAACTAATATGCAACTTGGAACCTAGCTCGGCCAACACCCTAAAAAGGGAACTATTAGGGTTAATGATGAGAATCTAATACATGTATGCAATCTTGTTGTTAATCAGATGTTGATTATGGCTAGGTGGTCAATGATAAGTTAAGTTGTGAATCTCTTAATCAGGTACGGGCTTTAATAATTATATGACTATGCTTTCTTGCTTGAAATGTGATACTTATGTATGCTTGCTCATATATTTCCATGTAGTATTCTAGTATGTACTTGATGTGTGTCTCATATCATTGTTTTATAACTTGCAAACATAATATAAAAACACCATTATACAATGTTGAAATAGGGTTAGCTCTTGGTGATGGCTTTAAGGTTCCACACGTATAAAAGGGTTAGCTAATCTTGACCACCCTTACGTATCCTTCTAATGAGAAGTTGATCAAAGGCCTTATGATACATGATATTGATGGTATAATTGGAGTAAAATGACATAAAATATGGGCTCTCACTTTGCTCAATACTTAACTTTTTTATTCTTGTTTGTTAATTCTGCAAATCTTTTCAAGTTATGCAAAGCGTATGTATATGTATCTTTTAGCCCTGTACTCGGCACCTCATGTGCTTGACCCATCTTGTTTCATGTATTTTATAGGTTCAGAGATGGCTAGAAGTTGATGGGCTTGGTGAGTTATGTTAGGTGTTCTTGTTGTAGATCCCTAGTACCCATGAGCATACTGGTAAAATTGTACTCTTGAACATGTAATTGAAAGCTTATAATAAACAATGTTTCTTAATAATACTTGTTGAATATTGAGATTATGAATGGTGCCTTTATATTGTTATTTGTTCATGTATGCTAAGAATTTCACACTTTCACATGTTGTCTTTAGTAATCGTTTGGTTAATGGGACTGGGATTCTAGTTCCGTGATAGATGGTATCGGAGCATGAACAATAACTACACCAAACATTACTCACATGAAACACAAACTAAACATAATCTTACATCTCAAACTTAGAAACATAATCAGTTGTCCTTTGTAGACTAAGATGACTTAGCCTCTAGGTTAGAACCTAGATGTTCTAGAACTAGGTGTAGACTTGTGTAATCCTTAGAGCCTTTCTTTTATCCTCCTTTTATCTTGTAGTATGGGTTGTAGGTTTAGGAGGGTGAGAAAAGGGAGATCTTATTACCACCCTATACATATGTTCTGGTCATGTGCTTAGGGTAGCTACACAGGTGTGCACCATGTTCTTGCTAGTTCTCTAGGTTTCATGGCACTAGAATGCCTAATGAGTGTGGTAACTCATTTTGGTTTTGGTTTTATTCAAATGAAGTATGGTGGTTTTCATCTCCTATTTAAATGTTGGAGAAAACCTATTTCAAGTATTAGTATATGTACACATGAAAATGTTACCACACCCAGAAAGGCAGTGAGTATCCATGTAACCTAAGAGAAAGAGATGTAACATCAAATCTGGATAAGCATGTTTAGATGCTACTTGTAGTCTCTAGAGTTGTCTAGCACCATGCACTACTACAGAACCTACCTTTAGTGTCGGTTTCTAAGCGACACCTATGTGGGCGACACTAAAAGCTCACCCATTAGGCATCAGTTCCAAAACTGACGCCCAAACTCTTCGTGCGCCACCGAAAATGCACCATCATGGCACTATAGGCGTCGGTTATTAGATATCAAACCGACGCCCAAACCCTTCGCGCCACAGAAAGGGCGCCATCTTGGGCACTATCAGTGTCGGTTTTTTACAAATAACCGACGACATATATCTTCGCGCCACAGGAGGGCGCCAACTTGGGCACTATAGGCATCGATTATTAGCTAATAACTGACACCATATAACTCCCAACACGGCCGTGCTGGACAGCACGGACATGGTGTTAAGGAAATAGACGTTGTTTCCTATTAAAAATCGACACTGTAACTATTTGGCATCGGTTTTATACAAATAATCGACGCCTATTGTTTTTTTTTTCTGTCAGCCTGCAGACCTGTTGTGGCTGGTCGCAGGATGAGAAACCTGTTCAGTTCAGTTATGAACTGCAGGTTTTACGACATCCATTGATATCAGCCGACAACAGGCCACAAACCTGCAAAATTAACAACAAAAATATTCACACATGCATTTAGCAATGCAACCTGCAGTTCCATTTTATTTTCACACATTTAGAAACATTCATGTAGCTAGCAATCTATAGTTCCATTCATTCACATTCACACATGTAGAAACATTCATATAGCAACCAACACTTTCATTCATTTTCACTCAGACACATGTAGAAACATCCTGACATGTAGAAACATTCACACATATATTATAATTCAGAAATTCATTTACAAAATATCATTGTTTAGTCATTATTCGCTATCAGGATCCCAATTATATTTTAAAGCCCCCACTATTTGTATGGCTATTGCCCATTCTTCTCTTACTTCATTTAATTCTCCCATCGTATAGGGAGCATGTACATCTGGTAAGTCTGTTCCTGTAGTGGGGTCAGCTTTAAACACCTGTAAAGAGAATGATGTATATATATAATTAATGAGCTATAAATAAGATTGATATATTTCATATTATCTAATGAGACTATATAATACCTGAGCAATACAATCGATGTCCATACAACATGACAGACTAACACATATATAGTACATAACAACAACAGTGTCGAATTTACATACAACACTAGCTTAGTACATATATAGTGGGACTTATAGGGTGACGATCCCACCT
Source organism: Alisma plantago-aquatica (assembly GCA_963693085.1). Taxonomy (NCBI): domain Eukaryota; kingdom Viridiplantae; phylum Streptophyta; class Magnoliopsida; order Alismatales; family Alismataceae; genus Alisma; species Alisma plantago-aquatica. The sequence goes on along the minus strand of OY856409.1, from coordinate 10,983,606 downwards.
GGTAAAACAGGTTACCGACAACTACATGTTATGACTGGGAGGTCGTGATTCAGCAACAGTATGCATTAGCAGGAGGACAAATAGATCACCATATGTTTGTCCTCCTGCTAATGCATATGGTTGTTGAATCACGACCTCCCAGTCGTAACATGTAGTCATAACCTGTTTTAGCAGGTGGTATCGTCACCTTAGTCCCACTATATATGTATTAAGCTAGTGTTGTATGTAAATTCGGCGCTGCTGTTGTTATGCACTGTATATGTGTTAGTCTGTCATGTTGTTATATGAATCTGAAGCACTTGTGTGTGCTGCACTTTATGTATTGTATCTGTATCCTGCTTCTCTTCATTGGGGCTTCTTTTGCTGTTTAGCATTTGTATTAACTAGAAGATAATGAAACATCAAATCAGAAAATGATATTGATATTAAAAAAGTAAACATTTAGCTTCAATAAAAAAATATAAACATGCATGCCTCTAAAATTGTGATATTTTATCAATTAACAATCCTTCATTGTGATCTCCGCTCACATATAAGTCATCATTAGCTTCTTCAATATTTTGTGGAGTTGACAACCCAACTCAGAATGGACTGGAGTCATCATATTTATCATAGTACTCTTCTTCATCTATAGGATCTTCAATGAACTGTCTTTTACCATGAAGAACAACCGACCATTTATCATTTGCAGGATCATCGATATAAAATACTTGTTTCGCTTGTGATGCCAATATGAATGGTTCAACCTTCTCGCCAATCTTTTCAAAGTTCACTAAAGTGAAACCCAATTCATCCACTATAACTCCTTTGGTGTTATCAACCCAATTACATTTGAAGAGAGGAATTCTGAAATCTATGTAGTCAAATTCCCATATCTCTTCAATGACACTGTAATATGACATTTTAGCTTCACGTGGACTCTTATCCTTTGCACTTGCAAAAAACATAGTCGATGCTTGAAGGGTGACCCCACTGTTTTGGACGACACTCTTATCATCTTGGCGCTTTGTGTAATATGTGAATCCATTAATGTCATACCCTTCATAAGACATAATAGTCAACTTTGGTTTAAAGGTGAGGCATTTGATAGTTTCAGTAATATCATCTGGTGTTTGAGATAGTTGATGTAAGACTTTATCTTCAAACCACTTAATAAAAGTCTTGTTATGCTCTCTAGCAAGCCACATTGTATTGGCTCGAGGATATTGTCTTTTGATGAAATTGGTATGTTCCTGGATATAAACGTTCACTTCGTCCATGTTGTGTAAAATATACAAATGACCTTGTTCTAACTGCTCACAGCTGATTACTTTCACACGTGATCCCAAAATTCCTTTGCCAAATAGCTCGTCAATATTCTTGTCATTATCAGGAGTGTCATTACCACTGAGAAAGTCATTGCAGAAATCCATAACCTCTCTCGCCACATAACCTTCAATAATACTCCCTTCAGGCCGATAACGGTTTCGAACATCACCTTTAAAAACGCTCATGTATTGTTCAAAGGGATACATCCAATGCAAGAAAATCGGTCCCAATATTTTCACTTCCCTAGTCAAGTGGACAACAAGATGTACCATGATATCAAAGAACGAAGGAGGGAAATACATCTCAAGCTGACATAGGGTAACAACCACTTCTCTTTGCAAATTATCGAGAGTCTCAGGGTCAATAACTTTGCTGCAGAGCTTGTTGAAAAATAAATAAAGTCTGGTGATTGCAAACCTTACATGCTTCGGCAATATAGATCGAATTGCCACGGGAAATATTTGTTGCATTAGAGTGTGACAATCATGAGATTTAAGACCTATCAACTTCAGATCTTTCATTGATACCAATCTACGGATGTTGGATGAGTAACCATGTGGCACCTTAACATTTACCAAGCATTCACAAATAGCTTTCTTCTCCTTTCTAGACAACGTGTAACAAGCGGGAGGTAAGTATGTTCTTTTATTACCCATTTCACGTAATTCTGTTAATTCTGACCTTATTCCCATTTCACGTAGGTCCAGTCTGGATTTTATCCCATCTTTAGTCTTACCTGGTATATTTAACAGAGTACCAATGATGCTATCACAGACATTTTTCTCAACGTGCATTACATCGATACAATGTCTGACTGTCAAAGAACTCCAATAAGGAAGATCCCAAAATATTGACTTCTTCTTGAATGAAGAATTGTCACTCCGTGTAGTACATTGTGATCTCTTACCAAATTCATTGACAAAGTCTTTTACTCTTTCATAAACAACCTCCCCTGGTATAGGTTTAGGTGCACTGCGTTCCTCATTCAATTCATTGAATGCTTTGCGCTTCCTACGATACGGATGGAATTTTGGAAGAAACCTTCGATGACCAAGATATACATTCTTACCGCCATGTTTTCGTCTTGTTGAATCAGTGTTCTCTTCACATATAGGCCACGCTTTAGCTCCTTTGACACTATATCCAGACAAATTCCCATATGCTAGAAAGTCATTAATAGTGCAAAACAACATAGCATGCAAACGAAATGTCTCTCTTCATGAAGCATCATAGGTCATCACACCTTCACCCCAGAGTTTCTTTAAGTCATCAATCAGAGGTTCAAGATAAACATCGATGTCATTTCCAGGTTGTTTAGGGCCCGATATCAACAACGACAGCATTACGTACTTATTTTTCATACACAGCCAGGGAGGAAGATTGTATATAACAAGCATGACAGGCCAAGTGTTATGTTGGCTGCTCAATGTCCCGTACGGATTCATCCCGTCTGTACAAAGCCCAAGTCTTAGATTCCTTACTTCTTCATCAAATTCAGGGTACAATACATCAATCTTCTTCCACTGTGGGGAATCAGACGCATGTCGTAGGATCCCATCATTATTTTTCTTAACATCTGCATGCCACCTCAAATTCTTCACATCTATCGGATTGGCAAACAAGTGTTGAAACTGTGATATTATAGGTAGATACCACATCACCTTGGCAGGAGAACCAGTTTTGGACTCCCCTGAAGTCATCAATTTATACCGTGACGCACCACATTTTGGACAATCTTTCAAATCTGCATAGTCCTTTTGAAATAATACACAATCATTAGGGCATGCATGTATCTTCTTGGCATCCATTCCCATTGGGCACAACAATTTCTTTACCTGGTATGTTGAGATTGGTAGCTCGTTTCCTTCAGGAAGCATTTCTTTCAACAAAGACAGCAATGACGTGAAGCTTTTGTCGCTCCATCTATTGTTAGCTTTCAACTTATACAATCTCAACACAGCGTTAAGCTTCGTAAACTTAGTAAAACCTGTGTATAACGGCATCTCAGCGTCATGCAAAATGTTTCTAAAAATGGGAGGGGGATCGGTGTGCTCTACCCCACAACTATCCAGCATCGCATCAACGATGTCTACTGGAACTGGTTCATTCACATCTACGTCATCGTAGGCAATTTCTTCTTCCACACAAGCACTGCTATCGACATCCACTGGTTTCGGGTTTGAAATCTCTCCATGCCAGTGCCATTCTGTATAACTTTGTATAATCCCGTTGCACATGACATGAGTTTTGATTTCGTCACCAGTGTTGACTTTCAAGTTGTTACCGCAATGCCTACATGGACAGTAGAACCTATCTCCAGGTTGTTTCCTATGTTCCTCGGCAAATCTAATGAACTGGTCAAGACCAGAAATAAACTCTGGGGTGCAGCGATTGCAAATTGACATCCATGATCTATCCATTCTTTGATTAAAGAGAAAACAAGTATATATTAGGACAAGATTAGGGTCTAGGGTTAACAAATACATGTGATGTCATTATTATATATAATAAATGTGTACCACCTATCCATTCTTGAACACCTAATCTCACTAGTAAGTGTATAATGTGTATTGGGTTTTCAAGAAAATTTCGGCAGCATTTTCCCGCTGTTCTCCAAGTACATATGTACTTAGAGAACAAACGGGGAAATGCTGCCGAAATTTTCTTGAAAACCCAATACACATTATACACTTACATCCTAAGCGAGATTAGGTGTTCAAGAACAGTCCCAAACCGGGGACTATCTAAGATTTACTCCTAATGAGTAAATCTTGGACGGGTTTCTAGGCCAACAAATAATGTGTTGTCATTCTTATACCTAAAATCCTAGTTCTTCAAGTTAGGGTGATTATTGATGTCTTTAAAAGAATGATTGGCAATTTAGGGAAAAGTTCATCATTTACATTCCAAGCATGTCACATGTGTGCATTATAGTTCATCATTAAGAAAGATATAAGTAAGTATGATGTCATATTAAAATAGACTATACAATATGAGAAAATAGTAGTGTAATCATGCAAATGGGAACATTCATGGGAACACACACTTCAATTATAAGCATTCATGTAGCAACTTTCAGTTCCATTCATTAATCTCTTTTTACATCCACACACAGGGGTGTACCCGTAAACAGTAACTAAACAAAGGGGTTGGTGTACCCCTAAACATGCGCATAATTAAAAAACTATTAATACAGACAAGTCTAGATAGATAGACAACTAAATACTACACCAACATGGTCCCGCATGCATCAGTAACTTCTTTTTGATGATGAAGCTGTGTCACGAAGATCCTCACTATATTTAGACGAATCTGAACTGACAGGGGCCTCAGATTCAGATTCCTCATAGATGATATCCAACGTCGTGCGCTCATACCGCAGAAGATGATCGGGGGTCTCGCAGTTGTTGTTGGTTATCCAAACTTTGATGGAATTATGGCCAACTGGATGGAGAAAAAGCATGTTCCAACGGACCACATGCATCTCTCCAATCCAATCACGCCAACCAGATTTTGATACAAGATTTCCCGCCAAATCATACTCAACCTCGATAACATGTGAATAATTGCCAAAAGTTAGGGTCACTTTACCAGGCATGTAGTGTCTTCCTTTTAGAAAACGCCAATGTTTGGGTATGACCAATTGGTTTAAGGAACGATCATCTAGGATGATGTCCAATTGTTCTTCAATAGGGAACGTTAACATTGACATAGAGGCCCAGTTCATAGTGACTGTTATGGGTGGACAGAGACTGCATAATATTAGTATTAACAAAGTGTAAGTACATATAACGATCTTATATATTTTCAGAAAAAGTTGTATAACATCAGTTAACCTTTTATTGCTTGTCATAACCAACTTTATTGTGGTAGACATGATAGCTTGAAAAGAAGTCTACATATGTACTTAGAGAACAAACGAGGAAATGCTACCGAAAGTTTCTCAAAAACCCAATACACATTATACACTTACATCCTTAAGTGAGATTAGGTGTTCAAGAACAGTCCCAAACTGGGGACTATCCAAGATTTACTCCTAATGAGTAAATCTTGGACGGGTTTCTAGGTGCTTACTAAAATAGAACCATTATATGGAACTAATCCTACATTATACACATACTTTTCATGAGTAAGATAATGTGCACTTCATGGAATTATTAAGATCTAAATATATATAAGTTGTTTCCATTTAGGAAAAATTTCATCATTTACATTACAAGCATGTCACATGTGTGCATTACAGTTCATCATTAAGCAAAAGAAGGGTGATTAGGATTCTCACCAAGAATATAGCTAAACTATTAAACAATGATTGTAGCTAAACTATTAAACAATAGACTTGCCACACATAAAACACCCTATACAACTATAAAACAAAAAAGTATTAAGTATATATGCATGATACAATAACTATTTTGCATCACATTACAACAGACTTATCATTGATACCTTACTAACTTATTGCTACATTTACATATCATCACTTGATAAAAAATTACAGCAGTACATTTAACCAAAGTATGCATTCTAAAATCTATGTCATGATTAGTTACATGTAATTTACTTGGATATACAGCAGTACCCGATTACTATGTCTTACATACAAAGTATGCATATTAAATTAACTAAGGCTTATCATAGAACATGTATTGTATAGACAATAGAGGATTCAGCTCAGTAGAAGCACAAAATCAGTACCTAAACCCTAAAATCACACCTTTTTAGCATTTATTCTAACAGGTTTATGTACATCAATATGTGTATGAGCCCTAATTAAAACTGATTCTCATAGGAAGTAAATAAATTTCAAAAAAAAATGCCCAGCAGCAGGGCGGGCACCTTGAGGGAAGAGGAGTAGAGGAAGAAGAAGAAGGCAGGGCGGGCACCTTGAGGGAAGAGGAGCAGCGGTCGGAGCAAGTCCTAGCAGCTGCCGGCGGCGAGGAGAGGAGCGGCGGAGAGGGCGGAGAGGCTAGGAGACCTAGCTGCTACCGGCGACGGCGGAGAGGGCGGCCGGCGGGCGGGCGGCGACTGCTTCTTGTGGCGACGGCGACGAGCGGCGAGCACGAAGGAAGGAGCGGCGGCGACGGAGCATGGCGGCGGAGCACGAACATCAGGGAGCGGCGGCAGGGAGCAAGAAATCGCCGGAGCTAAGGAAATCGGGAATGAAAAAGGGAAAGGGGAAGAATCGTTCGGGCTGGTGAGCTATTAAGTTGACAATAAGTGTAACATCCCTGACCTGGGTTATGAGTTAACCCTAGGTGTTTTGCCTAAATATGTGAATAAATCTTTGTGATTAACTCTGAGCATGTAATTAAGTTTCTCAGAAAAGTATATTTCAGTATTTGCTCCTTGTTATTTAAAGTTGTAGCATTGTTTTGATATACAGGGACCTATGTGCAATTTACCCAGTTAAAAGGGTTAGTTTGCAATTTTGCACATGTTGAGATGTTCCTCTGATGTTGAGACATCATGAGAATCTCTTTGGCAAAGTTTGAGGGATTTCCCAAGCTAGAGCACCAAGGTGCAGCTGTGGAAGCAATCCCAGGGCTTGAAACCCTAATTTGGGGTAAAATGCAATTTACCCAAATTAAAGGATACAAATTGTGAAGAATGTCATCTAAAGTATCTTTTTAGACTCTTACCATCATTTAGAGAATAAATGATGAGGAATTCACCTCAATTGAGTTATCAAGTTAAGAAATAGGCTTTATGATTGAATAATCAGGGTATATGTGCAATATCCCTTTAAGTATGAACTTTATTATTAGATTGTTCTTCCTTGCCTTCTTTTCTATAACTTAAGATAAGGTTTGTCCTTAGAATAAAGAGGAAGGGACGAGCAAGTAATAAAGGAAGGACTTAGTTGGAATTAAGGGAAACTTATGAACTAATGTTGAAAATCCTACCCCATGTATATAAGCTCTCCTTCCCTTAGTTGCAAGGGAACTCACCCTTCGTTCCCTTACTGTTTCATTTCACCAAAGACGATCAAGGACTGCCTTGGAGCTAAGGAGGACGACCAAGGGGTGCAAGGTAGGTCTAAACCCCTCTTCTAGCCTAATTCCATGGTTAGAATTCGAATTCAAGGTCAGCTTCATGGCTAATTCTCGAAACCCTATCTTTCTAGCCGTCTCTTTTCATCCTTCCTTGGAGTTTTCACCTTGGCCAACCTGTGGGAACTCAAGGACGCCATTAGAGCTTGGAGCTTGAAAGCTTGGAGCTCAAGAAGCAAGCTTTAGGCGGGTTTTATAACTCTAAACCCATGCTTTACTATGTGCATCTTTATATGCGTTTTAATGATAGCCCTTAGTATTTCCCTACTTTTCCCTGCTATTTTGCAAGAAAACCCGTGGGATATCTGTACTGTTCTTGAGCTAGAAGATGAAGGCGTGATTTCCAAGAAAAACCCACCGCTTTTCTTTTCCTTAAACGGTCCTAACAGTTTGCTCTCTCGGACTCAAGACCGCGAGGTGAGCAAACGGTCTCGAGACCGCGACAGGGCAAACGGTCTTAAGACCGTTTGGCCCCGTTGACCGAGCGTGGACCGTATAAGTAATCTGTTCCTAATTATATAGGCTAATTACCCTCAAAATTTGGGAGACTAACTCCAAAGGAATCGGGAGATATGACCTTTTTAAGTCACAACTTTAAATGAATTAATTGCTGATTTTCAAACGGTCTGAATTTGCCTTTTTGGGCAAACGGTCTCAAGACCAAGAGGGGGCTCACGGTCTCAAGACCGAGAGGAGGCTCGCGGTCTCAAGACCGTGAGGGGGCTCACGGTCTCAAGACCGAGAGGAGGCTCGCGGTCTCAAGACCGAGAGGGGGCTCACGGTCTCAAGACCGAGAGGGGGCTCGCGGTCTCAAGACCGTGAGGGGGCTCACGGTCTCAAGACCGAGAGGAGGCTCGCGATCTCAAGACCGCGAAGGGCCTCGCGGTCCTGAGGTCAAAGAAGGGCAAACGGTCTTCATGACCCTCGCGGTCTCAACTCAAATTGGTCCTCGCGGTCTCAATATTAACTTGAACCAATGGAAGGCTTCGCGGTCTTGACCCCTTGAAGAGGCTCGCGGTCCTGAAGCCTAAGGGGGCTCGCGGTCTTGGAGTTAGAAAGAGGCTCGCGGTCTTGAAGGGTCAAAGTGGGCAAACGGTCAACACTTTCAACCAATCTCAACCCAATTGATGATTAATGATTGAAATCAATCAATGTGATTCAAGGTTGACCTCATTCGATCATTTGATGATGTAAATGGTTCAATGTCGCCCAAATCAAACCCTAATGATAATCTAGGATAGTAAGGGGTTATTTGACTAAGGTTTTTGACCATGATGATGATCAATGGGGTGAATTACCAAAATACCCCTGAAGGGTCAATTAAGTTATATCTTGCTCAATTCAAACCCTAATTACATGAGAATGATGTTTTTAGTCCTAATGAATCTATCCAACTTGATCTAGTGTAATGTTACCATCAACCATTAGTATGATGAAAGAGAGAGTCCTCTAGAGAGAGAAAGTAACCTAGAGAGAGAAAGTAACTCTAATCACATAATGATGATGTTTTTGGCTATGTTAGCCTATGATGCCTCAATCCAACCTGTTTTAGAGTGATGTTGACATCACCTAACATTATGATGAGAGAGAAAGTACTTCTAGAGAGAGAAAGTACTTCTAGAAAGAGAAAGTACCCTTTTTAAGTGGAAACTCGAGTAAAGTATCTCCAATGCACATAAATGAGCATTATTAAGGTATGATCCACCTGTGTGAGATCATAGAAACCCTAATTATGATAAATGATGAACCTTTAACTAATCCAAGAGTATTGATGAAGATGTTACTCACACATGATGATGTTATGAGCTTAATTCACCTTGATGTGAATAGTAAACCCTAATTCAAGGGTGATGACATGTAATGTGAATAGTAAACCCTAATTCAAGGGTAATGGCATGCTTTTGAGCAATAAACTCTATTTGAATTGAATTAAAGATTTAACTCTTATGACAAGAGTAGGAAGTACATTCCTTATTGTTGTATTACCTTTATCAGATGTATTAACCATGCAGGTTCTGATATGAAGGTAATCATATCCAGGTATGGATGTTGATGTTATATTCATTGAAGGCATGTTGTTAGCCTTATGAATAAGTAAAGTAATCTAATGCCTTGCCAGTGGCATCCTATGCTGATACTGGGCTATGAGAGCCATGAATACCATCAAGGTCATGCCTTAGATATGACTTGTGATGAGGATAATGAGAAATGATGATTGATATGAGTTAGGCTTGTTACATTTAGTATTCTTCTTTTATAGCTGCTATGCTATTGTTATTGTTTGAAGAACAATGTATGCTGTTAAAGAATACTGAATGTACCTAACTAATCAAGTATAATGTAGAGCCCTGATCATAGATCCATCATTGTCAGAAATTAAGTGATGGTGGAACAGGTTTTCCTTAGGGAACTCCTGGAGCACATACTTTTGAGTATGTGGGGTACATGGATGTGTAGAACCTTACATCCTAGTGTAGGAAAGTGATGTAGATGTGGAATCCATCCATCCTTCACTATAGTTCCATACCGTATCAGTGGTAGGTAAACATGAAACCTCCTGATGACGAAGAAAGCACAGATATCCGTATCAGTGGTAGGTAAATATGAAACCTCCTGATGACGAAGAGAGCACAGAACGCCACTGTGACTCTAGAATAGCGAAGGACCAGTTTACCCTGGTGAGCTATAGTAGTAGAGACACGAGATGTCCTACAAGTGATCCTCTTACTGACTGAGGAAGGTGAAGGTCATGAGAATCCGGCTCTCTTAATGACCTATGTATGATACTGATGTGACTTCTCAGCGATCAGTTGGGGTATGAGTGGTAAGCCTCATCTCCACAGGGCATAATGTTGTTTGTAAAACATAATCAACCATATAGTATAACTTGTTAGAGATAACTCCAAGTTAGTTGATTGATGTTACATTGCAATAATGTTGATATTCTCCATATCTCTTAAATTGTAGAGATCTTGTTATACCTGCAACTGTTATAGAATGCTTTGAAGGCTTTACTGTTTAAAATAATCTTTGATGTTATAATAAAGCTTCTGGCGAAGAGTTATAACTCTCGCTGGGACAATTATGTATAATTGTCTCACCCCGTAGGCTTCAACTTTTTAGGTGGACGTCGGAGACGAAGGAACCAGCCTACAGGTGACCAGTCTCAGCAGCAGCACCAGGGGCAGCAGTAATCTCAGGTGGAGATTTGTCCTGCCATGTGGTGTAGTTAGAGTCAGTCCTATGTGTCCTCTGTACTCTCAGGTCTTGGAGTCTTGTATTATGTGATCTTGAGATTTTGTATCTTGATGTATATAATTACTCAAGAAGTAATTATCCTGAGATGTAAACAGTTACCTCTCTTTATGAAAGAAGCTTTTATGGATCCAAGCTCTTGTCTCGAAAAGTTTTAATTTCCCGTGATTTTTGTCTTCCGCTGATTACCGATTCGCTTCCGCTAAGTTTTAATTGTGTTTATGTCATGGTTTGGAGATCAGAGCCCACAAGTAGTGGTATCAGAGCTCCAGGTTCAGTTGAGTCTACAGAGGCATAGGACTTAGGATGTCGAGTCTACCTTTAGTACTCCTTCCTCATCTAATAGAATCTTCTGCTCCTCAGGAGAAGAAGATACATAAGAATGTAGGAACATCGTGATGAGCACGTGGCAGAGAGTAGTGCTAGTGCACCTCGAGGCGGTGCAAGAGTTCCGAGAATAGAACAACCTGCACCTGAGTCGCCAAGAGAGCCACCCCAGTTCGACCCAGCTGACATGAGTGATCCAGCTGTACAGACGATGTTCGGGCAGTTCATGACTGCCATGACACATATAACCGATAGGATGCCCATTCCTACACCTAGGGCACCTGTCCAGCCTGAAGCACAAGGTATTGGTAAGACATTCGAACGACTTCGTCGTGTCGGAGCTACCGAGTACTTCGGAACTGCCGACCCTGCAGATGCTGACTTATGGTTGACAGAATTGGAGAAGGCTTTCAGGATTCTTATGATTCTGGAAGCTGAGAAGGTTAGACATGCCGTCTATCTTCTCAAAGGCAGTGCTGGTCACTGGTGGAACATGGAAGAGCAGAAGAGACCTGGAGTAGAGTTCTCATGGGAAGAGTTTCGTCGGGAATTTATCAATAGATATTTTCCAAAGACCTTCCTAGATGAGAAGATCTCTCAGTTTGAGAAACTAAGGCAGGGTATGATGAACATTAGTGAGTATGAAGCTAAGTTCATGGAGTTGTTGCGGTTCTGTCCGCACATGGCTGCTACGGATGAGGAAAGAATCAGAAGATTCGAGAAGGGTTTGAATTCTGATATGTCAACCCCTGTGTCTGCCTTAGAAAACAGAGAGAGATTATCTACCTTCGTTGAGTCAGTCCGAAGGATAGAGAGATCTGTGGTTGAGAAAAGACAAACCCATGAAAGATATCCACAGTTCCAGGATTCTTCATCTAGGGATTCCAAGAAACCTAGATTCTCTGCACCTAACCCTCCACCACCCAGATCAAGTTTTCAAACTCAATGGACACCAAGCAGAGGTAGAGGGCGGAGTCAACCGCTCCAAGGGACGCACAGTTCTGCATCAGTGTCAGTTACTGGACCACCCAGACCACAGCAACAGGAGAAGAGTTGCTACAACTGTGGTAAGGTGGGACACTTGATGAAGGATTGCCGTTCTAGGCCTGTCGGTGTGACACAACAAACCCCGAGACAGAATCAACAGGGATCTCAGAATAGACAACATCAAGGAGCAGCTCGAGGACGTGGACAAGCGTCTCAAGCTGGATCATCAACACCACCTCAACACCAGGCGACTGCGAGGTTCTATGCTATGAACCCACCTGAGGCAGTGGTCAATCCACGGGTAGTGGCAGGTCAGATGAAACTTTTATATTCTGATATGTCTATATCCTGCGATGTATCTGTTCTGATTGATCCGGGTGCTACGCACTCTTTCATCACTCGTGAAGTGATTCGTAACTACAATGTGACTGTTATCCATAGAGCAGATAGTTTGTTGTTAGAGACTCCGTTGAGTGGGTCTGCCGTTTTGCAGGAGGTATGTTCTCCCTGCATCCTTTTCTTTTCTGACCATCGCATTCAAGTGGATCTTATACCACTTGATATGCAGGGATTTGATATAATCCTCGGGATGGATACCTTAGAAAGGTATAGAGTTATCTTGGATTGTGAGTCCAAGTTGGCTGTGTTTGCTGATGAAAGCAACACATGGATCTTTCAAGGTGAAAGAAAGATTCTGCCCACCTTTCTTGTGTCAGCTATGGTTGCTGATAAGCTGTTGAGGCAAGGATGTTATGCCTTCTTAGCCCATGTGGTAGATGTTACCAAGGAAAGTTCTAATCCTGCTAAAGTTCCTATAGTCAGGGAATTCGAAGATGTGTTTCCTGAAGAACTTCCTGGTATACCACCACCTCGGGAGATTGATTTTGAAATCAATCTGATCCCAGATACGAAACCCATAGCTCAAACTCCGTATAGGATGGCGCCTGCCGAGATGGCAGAACTCAAGAAACAGCTTCAAGAGCTACTTGAGAGAGGTTTTATCCGACCGAGTACTTCACCTTGGGGCGCTCCGGTCTTGTTTGTTAAAAAGAAAGATGGGTCAATGCGGTTATGCATCGACTACAGACAACTCAATAAAGTGACAATAAAGAATAAGTATCCTCTGTCGAGGATTGATGATCTTTTTGACCAGTTGCATGGTGCAACAGTCTTTTCAAAGATAGACTTGAGGTCTGGATATCACCAACTTCGTATTAAGGATAGTGACATATCCAAGTCTGCCTTTAGGACAAGATATGGTCACTATGAGTTCACGGTTATGTCGTTTGGACTAACCAATGCACCAGCTGCATTTATGGAACTCATGAATAGCATTTTTCGACCTTTCCTTGATCAGTGTGTTGTCGTCTTCATAGATGACATACTGATTTATAGTAAAGATGCTCAGCAGCATGAGCAGCATCTTCGCCAAGCTTTGACCTTGCTAAGAGAACATAAGTTGTATGCTAAGTTTAGCAAGTGTGAGTTCTGGCTGCCGGAGGTATCTTTTCTTGGACATGTAATATCCGCCTCGGGAATTCGTGTTGACCCTGCAAAGGTAGAATATGTTCTACAATGGGAACAACCGAAGACACCGACGGAGATTCGAAGTTTCTTGGGGTTAGCTGGCTATTATCGAAGGTTCATTAAGAACTTTAGTTCTATAGCTTTACCTTTGACCAAGTTAACCCGGAAAGATGTTCCTTTTTCTTGGAGTGATAAGTGTCAACAATCTTTCCAGTTGCTGAAGGAGAGGTTGACAAGTGCACCTGTATTAGTGCTACCTGAACAAGGAAAAGGATATGTAGTTTTCTGTGATGCTTCCAAAAATGGACTAGGATGTGTGTTGATGCAGGATAAACAAGTGATTTCTTTTGCTTCCCGACAGCTTAAGAAACACGAGGAGAATTATCCGACACACGATCTAGAGTTAGCTGCTGTGGTTCATGCCTTGAAGATCTGGAGGCATTATCTCTACGGAGAAACATTCCAGATTTTCACAGACCACAAAAACCTTAAGTATATCTTCTCTCAGCATGAGCTCAACATGAGGCAACGTCGCTGGATGGAATTAATCAAGGACTACGACTGTACAATTGATTACCATCCAGGCAAGGCCAATGTTGTTGCAGATGCCTTGAGTAGGAAATCAGCAACCTCAACCATGAATAGAGCACAACTAAACTCTTTAGTATGCTCTAGAAGAGATATGCTTATCTCTTTAAGGAAAGACAATGTACAGTTGAAGGTGTCATTGTTAACCGGTTTGTTAGCTGAAATGCATATTAAACCTACTCTAAGGGAGCAGATTAAAGAGGCACAGCTAGGTAATACTGCAGTTCAACATATAAGATCTGAGTATGGAAATGAGAAACAAGATGGGTTTCATGACTCAAAAGATCAAGTAGCTTGTTATAATGGAAGAATGATAGTACCAGATGTGGACAACTTGAGAAAGTTAGTCCTGGAAGAAGCCCATTCTTCCATGTATGCTATGCATCCAGGGAGCACCAAGATGTATCGGAATTTGAAAGATTTGTATTGGTGGCTAGGGATGAAGAAGGACGTTGCAGAGTTTGTTCTGAGGTGTCCCGTGTGTCAGCAAGTTAAAGCTGAACACCAGAAGCCTACAGGGACAATGCAACCTTTACCCATATCACAGTGGAAGTGGGACCATGTGACCATGGACTTTGTTGTTGGCCTACCCAGGACAAGCAAAGGACATGATTCCATTTGGGTAATTGTTGATAGGTTGACTAAGACAGCACATTTCTTACCTGTCAAAACAACCTATTCTGCTGAAAGGTTATCAGAGTTGTATATTCAAGAGATAGTGCGTTTGCACGGAGTTCCTGTCACAATAGTTTCAGACAGAGGTCCTCAGTTTACAAATCGTTTTTGGGAACAGTTGCACAGTGCCTTAGGCACTAAGCTAAAGTTTAGTACGGCCTTTCATCCACAGACTGATGGACAGTCGGAAAGGACCATACAAACCTTAGAAGACCTGTTGCGAGCATGTGTTCTCCAGTTCACCGGAAGTTGGGATCTACACCTAAGCTTGATAGAGTTTGCCTATAACAATAGCTATCAGCATAGTATTGATATGGCACCTTATGAAGCCTTATATGGTAGACGTTGTAGATCACCCTTGTGTTGGTTTGAGACTGGTGAGCACCAGTTGTTAGGTCCTGACCTGGTGCAGCAAACCACAGAAAATATTAAAGTTATACAACATAAGATTAAGACTGCTCAGGATAGGCAGAAATCATATGCTGACAAACGTCGTAGACCCTTAGAGTTCTAGGTTGGAGACAGAGTATATCTTAAGGTCTCACCTTGGAAAGGGGTCCTTCGTTTTGGAAGGAAGGGGAAGTTAGCTCCTAGATATATGGGGCCTTATCCAATCATTGAACGGATTGGAAAGGTAGCATATAAACTAGAGCTTCTCCCAGAATTACAGAGGTTACATCCTGTGTTTCACATTTCTATGTTGAAGAAATGTCACCCAGACACCGAGTCAGTTCTACAACCTATGGAAGTAGAATTGAATGATGACATATCCTATGAGGAGGGACCAATGTCAATCCTTGATAAATGAATTAAAAAGTTAAAGAAGAAAGATATAAGTCTTGTGAAAGTCCTCTGGAACCATCGTGGTATTGAAGAAGCCACTTGGGAGTTAGAGGATGAGATGAGAAGGAAGTATCCTGCCCTTTTCTCTTAGTATGTTTTATCGATTTCGGGGACGAAATCCTTGTAAGGGGTGGATAATTTGTAACATCCCTGACCTAGGTTATGAGTTAACCCTAGGTGTTTTGCCTAAATATGTGAATAAATCTTTGTGATTAACTCTGAGCATGTAATTAAGTTTCTCAGAAAAGTATATTTCAGTATTTGCTCCTTGTTATTTAAAGTTGTAGCATTGTTTTGATATACAGGGACCTATGTGCAATTTACCCAGTTAAAAGGGTTAGTTTGCAATTTTGCACATGTTGAGATGTTCCTCTGATGTTGAGACATCATGAGAATCTCTTTGGCAAAGTTTGAGGGATTTCCCAAGCTAGAGCACCAAGGTGCAGCTGTGGAAGCAATCCCAGGGCTTGAAACCCTAATTTGGGGTAAAATGCAATTTACCCAAATTAAAGGATACAAATTGTGAAGAATGTCATCTAAAGTATCTTTTTAGACTCTTACCATCATTTAGAGAATAAATGATGAGGAATTCACCTCAATTGAGTTATCAAGTTAAGAAATAGGCTTTATGATTGAATAATCAGGGTATATGTGCAATATCCCTTTAAGTATGAACTTTATTATTAGATTGTTCTTCCTTGCCTTCTTTTCTATAACTTAAGATAAGGTTTGTCCTTAGAATAAAGAGGAAGGGACGAGCAAGTAATAAAGGAAGGACTTAGTTGGAATTAAGGGAAACTTATGAACTAATGTTGAAAATCCTACCCCATGTATATAAGCTCTCCTTCCCTTAGTTGCAAGGGAACTCACCCTTCGTTCCCTTACTGTTTCATTTCACCAAAGACGATCAAGGACTGCCTTGGAGCTAAGGAGGACGACCAAGGGGTGCAAGGTAGGTCTAAACCCCTCTTCTAGCCTAATTCCATGGTTAGAATTCGAATTCAAGGTCAGCTTCATGGCTAATTCTCGAAACCCTATCTTTCTAGCCGTCTCTTTTCATCCTTCCTTGGAGTTTTCACCTTGGCCAACCTGTGGGAACTCAAGGACGCCATTAGAGCTTGGAGCTTGAAAGCTTGGAGCTCAAGAAGCAAGCTTTAGGCGGGTTTTATAACTCTAAACCCATGCTTTACTATGTGCATCTTTATATGCGTTTTAATGATAGCCCTTAGTATTTCCCTACTTTTCCCTGCTATTTTGCAAGAAAACCCGTGGGATATCTGTACTGTTCTTGATCTAGAAGATGAAGGCGTTATTTCCAAGAAAAACCCACCGCTTTTCTTTTCCTTAAACGGTCCTAACAGTTTGCTCTCTCGGACTCAAGACCGCGAGGTGAGCAAACGGTCTCGAGACCGCGACAGGGCAAACGGTCTTAAGACCATTTGGCCCCATTGACCGAGCGTGGACCGTATAAGTAATCTGTTCCTAATTATATAGGCTAATTACCCTCAAAATTTGGGAGACTAACTCCAAAGGAATCGGGAGATATGACCTTTTTAAGTCACAACTTTAAATGAATTAATTGCTGATTTTCAAACGGTCTGAATTTGCCTTTTTGGGCAAACGGTCTCAAGACCAAGAGGGGGCTCACGGTCTCAAGACTGAGAGGAGGCTCACGGTCTCAAGACCGTGAGGGGGCTCACGGTCTCAAGACCGAGAGGAGGCTCGCGGTCTCAAGACCGTGAGGGGGCTCACGGTCTCAAGACCGAGAGGAGGCTCGCGGTCTCAAGACCGAGAGGGGGCTCACGGTCTCAAGACCGAGAGGGGGCTCGCGGTCTCAAGACCGTGAGGGGGCTCACGGTCTCAAGACCGAGAGGAGGCTCGCGATCTCAAGACCGCGAAGGGCCTCGCGGTCCTGAGGTCAAAGAAGGGAAAACAGTCTTCATGACCCTCGCGGTCTCAACTCAAATTGGTCCTCGCGGTCTCAATATTAACTTGAACCAATGGAAGGCTTCGCGGTCTTGACCCCTTGAAGAGGCTCGCGGTCCTGAAGCCTAAGGGGGCTCGCGGTCTTGGAGTTAGAAAGAGGCTCGCGGTCTTGAAGGGTCAAAGTGGGCAAACGGTCAACACTTTCAACCAATCTCAACCCAATTGATGATTAATGATTGAAATCAATCAATGTGATTCAAGGTTGACCTCATTCGATCATTTGATGATGTAAATGGTTCAATGTCGCCCAAATCAAACCCTAATGATAATCTAGGATAGTAAGGGGTTATTTGACTAAGGTTTTTGACCATGATAATGATCAATGGGGTGAATTACCAAAATATCCCTGAAGGGTCAATTAAGTTATATCTTGCTCAATTCAAACCCTAATTACATGAGAATGATGTTTTTAGTCCTAATGAATCTATCCAACTTGATCTAGTGTAATGTTACCATCAACCATTAGTATGATGAAAGAGAGAGTCCTCTAGAGAGAGAAAGTAACCTAGAGAGAGAAAGTAACTCTAATCACATAATGATGATGTTTTTGGCTATGTTAGCCTATGATGCCTCAATCCAACCTGTTTTAGAGTGATGTTGACATCACCTAACATTATGATGAGAGAGAAAGTACTTCTAGAGAGATAAAGTACTTCTAGAAAGAGAAAGTACCCTTTTTAAGTGGAAACTCGAGTAAAGTATCTCCAATGCACATAAATGAGCATTATTAAGGTATGATCCACCTGTGTGAGATCATAGAAACCCTAATTATGATAAATGATGAACCTTTAACTAATCCAAGAGTATTGATGAAGATGTTACTCACACATGATGATGTTATGAGCTTAATTCACCTTGATGTGAATAGTAAACCCTAATTCAAGGGTGATGACATGTAATGTGAATAGTAAACCCTAATTCAAGGGTAATGGCATGCTTTTGAGCAATAAACTCTATTTGAATTGAATTAAAGATTTAACTCTTATGACAAGAGTAGGAAGTACATTCCTTATTGTTGTATTACCTTTATCAGATGTATTAACCATGCAGGTTCTGATATGAAGGTAATCATATCCAGGTATGGATGTTGATGTTATATTCATTGAAGGCATGTTGTTAGCCTTATGAATAAGTAAAGTAATCTAATGCCTTGCCAGTGGCATCCTATGCTGATACTGGGCTATGAGAGCCATGAATACCATCAAGGTCATGCCTTAGAGATGACTTGTGATGAGGATAATGAGAAATGATGATTGATATGAGTTAGGCTTGTTACATTTAGTATTCTTCTTTTATAGCTGCTATGCTATTATTATTGTTTGAAGAACAATGTATGCTGTTAAAGAATACTGAATGTACCTAACTAATCAAGTATAATGTAGAGCCCTGATCATAGATCCATCATTGTCAGAAATTAAGTGATGGTGGAACAGGTTTTCCTTAGGGAACTCCTGGAGCACATACTTTTGAGTATGTGGGGTACATGGATGTGTAGAACCTTACATCCTAGTGTAGGAAAGTGATGTAGATGTGGAATCCATCCATCCTTCACTATAGTTCCATACCGTATCAGTGGTAGGTAAACATGAAACCTCCTGATGACGAAGAAAGCACAGATATCCGTATCAGTGGTAGGTAAATATGAAACCTCCTGATGACGAAGAGAGCACAGAACGCCACTGTGACTCTAGAATAGCGAAGGACCAGTTTACCCTGGTGAGCTATAGTAGTAGAGACACGAGATGTCCTACAAGTGATCCTCTTACTGACTGAGGAAGGTGAAGGTCATGAGAATCCGGCTCTCTTAATGACCTATGTATGATACTGATGTGACTTCTCAGCGATCAGTTGGGGTATGAGTGGTAAGCCTCATCTCCACAGGGCATAATGTTGTTTGTAAAACATAATCAACCATATAGTATAACTTGTTAGAGATAACTCCAAGTTAGTTGATTGATGTTACATTGCAATAATGTTGATATTCTCCATATCTCTTAAATTGTAGAGATCTTGTTATACCTGCAACTGTTATAGAATGCTTTGAAGGCTTTACTGTTTAAAATAATCTTTGATGTTATAATAAAGCTTCTGGCGAAGAGTTATAACTCTCGCTGGGAAAATTATGTATAATTGTCTCACCCCGTAGGCTTCAACTTTTTAGGTGGACGTCGGAGACGAAGGAACCAGCCTACAGGTGACCAGTCTCAGCAGCAGCACCAGGGGCAGCAGTAATCTCAGGTGGAGATTTGTCCTGCCATGTGGTGTAGTTAGAGTCAGTCCTATGTGTCCTCTGTACTCTCAGGTCTTGGAGTCTTGTGTTATGTGATCTTGAGATTTTGTATCTTGATGTATATAATTACTCAAGAAGTAATTATCCTGAGATGTAAATAGTTACCTCTCTTTATGAAAGAAGCTTTTATGGATCCAAGCTCTTGTCTCGAAAAGTTTTAATTTCCCGTGATTTTTGTCTTCCGCTGATTACCAATTCACTTCCGCTAAGTTTTAATTGTGTTTATGTCATGGTTTGGAGATCAGAGCCCACAATAAGTGTCGGTTATTAAAAACCGACAACTAAACACCCTTTAGTCGTCGGTTATTTAGCTATGAACCGACGCCTTTTGTAAAACTTTGGAGCCAATTTTTTCACTGGAATTTTGGGTTTGGCGGTTGAGTTTAGGTGTCAGTTGTTTATTAATTAACCGACACTTAATAAAAGCGATACCCGTGTCTGGCCGACCTTCGTAGATTGGACGTCGGTTTATGTTATCAACCGACACTGTAGCATTTAGGTGTCGGTTTTGGTATACAACCGACACCTGAAAAAGTGACTTTATAAGCCATTTCTGTAGTAGTGATGATAAAGGTTAGGATAGTAAGTAGTCTAGATGACCTAAGTCGATGATGATGATGATGATGATGATGATGATGATGATGATGATGATGATGATGATGATGATGATGATGATGATGATGATGATGATGATGATGATGATGATGATGATGATGATGATGATGATGATGATGAATGATGTGACATTATGAGATATTTCAAGATGATTCAAGTTATGTTTGACAATATGATATGAGTTTGACCATGCAACCCTAACTATACCTAGCACCTTGTACGATACATGTGACTCAGTTGATGTGCTAAACATAGCTAGTGGGTTGACATGCTTTCTTGTGCTAGTCTTGTATATGATGAGATATGATATGTGATATATGGTTTGAGACAAACACAAGCCTCAATATCTTTACAAAGGAGGACCTCTAGCATGGGGAACACAAAAAGGGTGACCTCTTGATACGAGTCGGCCGGCCACGAGAGAAGGCCAGAGTACCTAAATTCCAAATTATGTGAAATGTTGAAAAATATGCATGATGAAATACATGATGATTAGTCCCAAGCTAGATTACTTCTAAGTATATGAATTGAGTTGCCTAGTGAGTGTTTCCCTTGAAAACTTGAACCCTAGATTTTCTATGAAAAGATCTAACCCTAGAGAACAAGACATTTGAATATTTGATGATGCTATATAGGTGAGGTAGATGTCCCAAGATCCTAAGAGGATGTACATGATGTGTGATATACATAATGAGCCTTATACTCGGGCTAGTGGTTTGATGAAAGGAAATCTAGTGGATGATCTCATTTGGTATGTTGGGTAAAAGTTTGATACGGGTAGATGTTGGTGGTTAGCATGTTTTGCCTTGACATAGATAAGTCTTAGATTGAGCTCGTGGAACTCTTTCTAGATACAAGGGAGATAATTATTAAACCTCAAGATTGATAATAATGTTGTTCCTAGAATGATGTTTGATACATGGAGTATCTTACTTACCTTAAAACTTGATTACGATAAGACATTCTCATAAGATAGTCCTAGTATGAAACTGTACCTTATACAAAAGATGTAGTGTTGAAAGCATGAAGTTCATATGATGATGCCTCAAGATGTTAGCTTGAATGATCAGGAATACAATACTTAATTTCATACACAAAAATGAAAAGTGATGAACTCAATATGACAATGCTCTTGGGGTCATAACTTTAATAAACATGATGAATAAACTACTTAATTTCAAATCCAAAATGTTAAATGATGTGCATAATTGATCAGAGTTGGTATAATATTGGAGGGGGGGACCAAAACATGCATGCAATCTAGTATAATGATGAAATACACGCTCAGTGATATTATTGTTTAGGATCCATGACATAAAACATGTTCTTTTGCAATAGATGTAATGTCAAGAATTATTAACTCAAGAAAAACCTGATGAGTACATATATGAGAAACTATAGTGCAATTGGAACCATGCATGAACTTGTAACTTGATGAAGATTTACTATGTTCATAATCCTAATTGAAAATCATAGGATGAGCATGAACTTTGAAAGTTGATCACGTTATCTTGATATCACATCTTGATTTTGCATGAATGCACGAACAACCCTAATGCATAGGGATATGGATGCAAAACCTAATGTTGAGATGATGCCATGTCATGAAAAAACCCTAAGTTTCATGTATATGGATAAAGAAAAGTATACCTTGGATCTGATAATCACTTAATACAACATGATAAATGTTGACTATGACTCTTATCCGTGATCTTGGACGAGTTTTGAGGATGAAAATTCCTTTTAAGGAGGGAAGGATGTTACAACCCTGGTTTTTCTCTCTCTACGTTTCTAAATCTTTTCTCTACTTCTGTTGCTCAATTGACTCAATCTATTTTCAATTTCATAATTTAGGTGTTTGATGTGTAATTGAGGTCGCTTAGGCTCTATGATCCAAGATGTTATGCTATTATGGATTTATTACCCATGTTTTGTACCTCGATGTGCCATGCTTTTCCTTTTTACTATGACCTTCATCAATTAAATTTTGCCCCCTTAGGTTCTCCATGTGGTATAAATTTTTTTTGGAATTTGTTCACACAAAAATAATATCAATTAGACTGACAGAACCCTAGTTTTCGGATCATGAAGATTTGAATATATGATCCTATTTTTGCTCTTCTCTACCTTGGGTCGGCCTGCATGGGCCCAAATGCATTTGTGCCTTATCTTTTTGTCTGATGTTCCCCTTCCTCTTTAAGAAACAATCCTGGGGCTGAGGAAGCATCTTCTGCCTCCACCCAAATTGGGTAATGGAGGGGAATAAAAGGGAGAATTGAACCCTAAAGCCCCCATTTCTAACCCTTGTCCCCTTTCCCCTCTCACTCTCATCTTCAGCCGCCAGCCTCCCAACTTCTGTTCCAAAACCTTCCCATTTGCCATCGAGCAGCTGGCATGACCATCGAACTAATAATGGGCTTTGGAGCCTACCTCTGTCACTGTAGCAAGGACGCCAGCCCCTGAATGTTGATGCGGCATCACCATCATGGGAGCCCATGTTCTCCACCTTGTCTTGTTCGTTCTTAAAGCTACACCTATTCAACCTCCACTAGTCTTCTTTTCCATGGACACTCTTAAAGGTAGAGGCTAATAGGCTAGCAGTGGTAGGTGATGGACTTCCCAGAGAGAGAAGCACCTCCCCACAATGAGTGTAAGGGGATGAGGGAAGACCCTAAGCCTCCCTACTTACCCCTCCCACTCACAGAGGCAACGTCGAAGGGGTTGGATAATATCCCATGCTACACCTCTATTTTGGGTGCTGGAACAGAGTAGTCTACAAGAGTGGCTGCACAGGTGTTCGGAAAGGGGTTTTGGATCAGGTCGTTGATCCAGTTATACCTACGATGGACCTAGAAATGGATGGCCAAGATATCACACGATTGGGTGCCTCTAAAGGGTGGGAGAGTGGCCACCAATCGCTCGGGCATGGTGCGAAGGACTGAGGAGTGGGAGAAGGTGCCTCCCTATCATGTGTGGGTTCCCCTCAATGCCACTTGGCAGCGGGCCATTGGCTGATAAGGTAAAATCTTAGACAAATCCTTTCCTTTTCTTCAAATCTTGCAAAAATGGTAATCATTAGGTCCTAACTCCGAATATAACAAACCTATATATCATTTTGATCGGGAGAAAAAGATATACATCATGAAAGTGGTTGGAAACCCATAATCTTCTTTTAATTACCCAATGTTGCTAAATATGTAACATTTGACTACTTTGAATATGTTTAGTGCATGACTATGATTAATGCTTGGATCTAGATGATCAATCTACCCATGAATCTCCAAATTAGTAACTAAGTTCTTATTTGAACCTATTGAAGCTCCACATCACCCCTTGTCTCTATGAACAACACTAAATGTGAACATCTGTTTTTCTTTACACATTAGTGATATAATCTACCCTAAATTGTTAACTATGCATATAATATGAACTCTAGTCTCATATTGACTTGAAAATCAATAATTTTATGCTACTTTATGGTACATACTTTCACCATTGTTTTCCTTTTTCTATGGTTGATTCATAGGAAACCTATCTCTTTGAACATACACCTTCTAGGTGAATGAATGGTTATATTTGATTCAAATGCTATGTTTCACCCTTTTTGTACATCTCACCCTAGTGGATTTTGTAAATCTATAACATATGATATTTGTGACCTCGATGGATAAAGCCAACCCCTAGTGGGTTATGTGATGTGTGTGATCCTAATTCACCTAATGTGACCCGTGTGACCTGAATTATGCTCATATGCTTACTGCTTGATATGGATCATTATATTATGTCTTTCCCTCTCAAATTAGAGATGATTTAACTATTATGATACCCATGGTATGGATGCCCCATCTTATCCATATGTTAGGACCTTATGACCTTGGTCTTATATGTTGGTTTTTGGAATGCATCTTGATAATGTTAAATCCTATGATGCCTGGACTTAGGGGCACACACCTATTTTTGAATGTGATTCTCATATCACTAATTTTCTGATCTAAATCCTCTTTTATGTGTGTTCCTCATGACTTGATGAATCTTGACCATGCTTTCCCTATTGTGGGTCTTTTTGACCCTAGAAAAAACCAGTAAATCCAAATAAGCACAAATGCCCTCCTACTTTCTAAGGGTGATTCAGAAGATCCTTGCCAACATTGTGTTTACAAGGGTAACAACATATACAAACATGATGTGGAGAAGGAATGGAACATGGATATGAAAAGTGTTAAAGTTTGTTGTTTGATAACATGTGCATGGTGATAGGGATAGTGATTAGGAGAAACTTAAAAAAATTATTGGTTACATGGTTATAGAGACAAGAAAGGGAGAATTCTTTATAAAAAATCCTAAACAAGTAAGAATAATATGTATTGAAGAGTTTTTATGTATGTGTATAAATAAGTAATGGAGTCTTGAAAAAAATTCACCATGATTCACCATACTTTTACATGGGGACAAAAATAGAACAAATTTCTTCATGGATTAACCAAACTTTTACATGGGGACAAAAATAGAACAAATTTGTTCATGGATTCACAATAGAATATTTCCCCTTCCCTGTCAGCATGGTAAACAAACAACATTTTTTATTTCACCATGATTCCCCTCCCCATTATTCACCATGTATTGGACACAGCCTCATTTTCTAAAAGTTATATACACACATGTTTTTATTATATATGCATTGGATTTTCTATTATTTGCATGCTAATGTTTGTAAAATATAAAAAATGTAGAGTACAAATTTAACTATATAATTTAAAAAATATGTACTTCTTTTCCAATTATCTTTATGTTGTTATAGAAATAAAATAAATAAAATGATGACATGACATACAATTCCAAGTGTGAAAACTTCATAAAAATGTTGATTTACATAAATTATATTAAGTATTATAGTTTATAACGAAATTATATTTATTTTAAAGTGAATCAATCATTATGCCTTCATATGTCTTTCAATATTTTAGAAAGATTGTGACAAATTATGATGACACTAGAAAAAATTTGCAAAACTTTCTTCTTAAAGCAAGTACAAAAATTTAATTAAAAAAACTTATTAATGGTAGATTGATATATAAGTACAATGTGTTGTCTTATATGATCTTCCAAATTAATATGAGCATGTAACTGTTTTAGCAATTTAACCAATTGAACATGGATGCAAGAGAATGGCTTATATAAAACTCCTTAGAGCATATATAACACGTAGAAAGCTGACCACTAAATTGCAAATCAATATCTTGAATTGTACAAACATTAGAAAAAAAATGTTAATAGTATGATGCGTTTGATTTAGGTGATCAGATTGAAACAAAACTTCAAAGGTCTTTATAGAATGACACACATATGGAAGAAAATTAAGAGCCAAAAAATGCATTATTGACATTATAATATACATCAAAAAGAAGAAAGAAAAATCATGTTGTAGTCAAATAATAAGAAAGGGCATTAAGATAATAACATATATATTATTTATAGGAAGACAAGCACAAAGTAAAAGTGAATGTTGATATACTTTCTTTTCTTAGTTGATAATGCAATTATTGACTTTATTATTTGTGTCAGTGTAGGAAATGAACTATTGGCTTATCATGTATGGGTACCATAAACAAAAACCTAGGAAAATATTTTACTCTTAAATTTAATATAAATGTTTCATTGTTAGCATTTACATTTAACCCATTCAAACATCAAAACTTAATAAAGATTATCAAAAGAGTGATCGATAATAAGTGATCTCAGTAACATACATTTTGAATATATCTTAAAGTTTAATTACTTGTATGAGTTAGGGTTTGAAATAAATGGTAAATAAATTTGATGATTCAAGTACAAAAATACTATAGGGATCATGAAGACAAGATCATACTCATATAAACTTTTCATATATCCATATATTAACTTATTGACTATGGAAAATTATATTGGTATTATTCTTATATCCATTTTTTAGTTCTAAGTCAAGGAGTTTAAGGAAAATATTTATTCACGGTATTGGTGTGTCAAAAAACTTTTGAACTCCTATTTCATGATCCACTTACCTGTTATTTTAATTTTCTTTTTCATCTCAAATATAGCATTGCTATTTTTTTATGTATTATTTAGTTTTTACAATATATAGACAAATACATTTTACATTCAATTATTCATAATAAAACATACTAGTAGAATTCACTATTCAATTATAATTTGGGTAACATGTTGAAATTCAAGTTATCAGAACAAAATCCTTGATGGTTGAACTATCCATTTTACAATTGAAAAGAAAATCATATTACATAGATGATATAAATATCCCTAGAAATACACCTAGGTCAATACCCTAACTAAGATAAAATCTTATACAGAAAAAAGTAAGTCTATTTTGAGAAGTAAAAACTAAGTAGATCTATTCAAAGTATTCATGTACAACAGAATATAATAAAAATTTATTACAAGTGATATCAGTGACATAATTGAGTATTTAATCATGTTCATTAACATAAAGCACTAATAAGATACCATATGTTACCAAAAAGGAATTACCCTAGGAATATTGTGTCGACAAGGAAATATTATATTAGAAGGACATCGATTATCCTTTCACACTGTTGGTGGCATGAATTGATCAGTTTTGGCCCTTGATCATAGATAAAAAAACAAAATTTGAAAATATTGGATCTTTATTGTATATGAAGTAGACAACCTATACGACTATATGCATAATATTCAAAATTTGATATGAAAATTTAAAAACATTAAAATATGATTAGAATAAGGTCTATAATAGGAATGTTGATTAAATTGATTCAAAGAAACAAGGTATTAAAAGAAATGATATTTCCATGTACCATAACATTTACTTATAATAGACAGAATATAGCACCCATCAAATCCTCAAAAAAAATTAGTATTGTCTTAAAATCAATTTAAAAGAATTTGATAATAAAACTTTTGTTCCTTAGATGCAATATTCATTTCCTTACGTAATAATTTCACATTAGGAGATCCTTAAACTTATAGAAATATCATTGAACAAGTTTATCTATAATAACAAAAAAAAGACGAGTTTTGTATTTTATATTAATCCAACAAAAACTATATTTCTAATTTAATATATTGAAGACGAAATTGGACTTAAAACTACAATTGACATTCTTATTGATATTGATGACTCACACAAGATGGTAATTGTTTCACAAAAAGGATACTTATGCTTGTAACTATTAAATTATATTATGTAACTCTTCAATTTTTAAGAAAGAGTAAATCATGATATGTATCATATAAATGTTCTAATTATGATAAAAATAGTGGAATACAATAGGAATATATATTATCTAATTGAACCATTTGGTTAAGCATTAAGACTAAAATTAATGGAAGTAATTTTCTCTACAAAGTCAAAATCCTACCTCTACTTTGATATATTACTAATGTATGAGTGTAGCTTTCTATGTCTTTCAAAATAAACTCATAAATCAAGATAAATAATTTTCAAATTTGACTAAGTTCGTGTCTTTTCTTCATATCATAATCTTGTTTAAAATGAAAATAAATAGGAAACTCAATTAAGAAAGAAAATAAAGGGGTATGTTAGGTATTTACATTGTGCATTTCTAAGTTGGGTAGTGTATTGTCATAAATATCAACATATGTTGTGGATTGATATGATTTATTATCATAATATCTTAACTCATTAAATTGATAGTGTGGAGGAATCATGTGAAAAGGATGTGCATTTACTATTCATATCTAAGCAGCAGAGTGCTTTCATACAAGGTAGACGTTTATCAGACATCACATCCCTTGTTGCTGAATTCATTGCAGGCTTCAACATCAAGCACTCCAACGCCAAAGCATGTATGATGATTGACTTAACAAAAGCATATGACCATGTCCAATGGATCATGATGAGGAGGAGGATGGAAAGCCTCAGCTTCAATACCAAATGGATCATCATCAGCAAACAAGGCGTACAAATAGCATCCTTCTCCATTCTCATCAACGACGCCCCAGAGGGTCTTTTCACAACCAGAAATGGGTTGAAACAAGGGGACCCGCTGTCTCCCTTGTTGTTCACTATTGTGATGGAAGGTTTAACAAATCTACTGAAGAAGACAGAAGATAGAGGTCTAGTGAAACCTTTTAAGATGAACGGAGTCAAGGTGCTATCACACTTGACATTTCCCAACGATGTCATGTTCTCTATGGTCAATGCCAAAAGATTAAAAGATTTTAAGAAGGTATTGGCCTGTTTTGGGTGGATGACAGGGTTATATATTATCCCAATCAATTCAAAGGTGTATTTTTACAACTCATGTGACAACAGAAGGGGAAGATTAAAAACTACCATAGGCATGGACAATGGTACCCCCCTACCTACCAGATATCTAGGGGCCCTCATAGCTGGATGTAAGGGGGCATCAAGGGACTTAGCAATGTGCCTTGATAAACTCAAAGAGAATATTGACGGTTGGCGTGACATTAAGATGTCGATGGTGGGCAGATTGATACTAGTCCGATCAGTTTTACATAGTCTGATCATGTTTTGGGGGGATGTGTGAGAGATTCCCTACCTGATAGAAAATAGAATGAAAACCATCACAACAAACTTCATATCAGGTAGATGACATAATGGAATGGCCTGAGATACAATTACAAAACCATATGAGTATGGGGCTTGAACATAAAACATCCAAGTAACATCTTGCACACCTGCAGAATGAAGAGATTGGATAGATTCCTCAAAATAAAGACAACATATGGTTGGATTGGATAACTAGAAGATATGGAAAAATGCTCATCATCAGGAGACAACCCTCATGTGTTTGTAGAAGCCTATGCAAGAGCTGGGAGGAGGTGCAATCACTGTATAGTGTTGATGTCAATGATATGATCGTGTTATGCAACCAACACGTCACACCATGGATCAACATGAGGAGTGATGAAAAGGTATCTTTCCACAAGATCATCTGGGAGTCATACCATGTTCTGAAATGGAGCACAACAACCTACAAGGCCTTTTTGAAAAGATTAATAACAAAGGACAGGCTAGGCAACTGGGAAATCCATGTTGATAGTGTGTGTTGCCCATGAAACAGTGATAATGAAGACCATGATCACCTGTTCACATGTTGCACATTCTCCAAGTATGTATGGGCAGTCATTTGCTTAAATAATGGTTGAGGGAGATGCAATTTCCAAAACTTGGACATGGTCATCAGATGGATCATCGATAACCATAGCAAAACCAAGTTTGACAGTGGCTTTGCGGGCATACGTGTGACCTTATTCTTCTACTCTATCCAGAAGGAGAGGAACACAGGGATCTTTAGGGGAACCAAGAACTCTGAGAGCTCTATTGTATATAAGATTAGTAGGTACCTTATAAATGTTGTGAAATCCCAAGGATATACTCCTAATTTTTCAACTCCACGTACCTCACAACAAAATGGAATAGTAGAAAGGAAAAACTGGTCCCTACAAGAAATGTCTAGAACAATGTTACTAGAACATAATACACCTAAACGTTTTGGGATGAAACAATAAATACAACATGCTATGTGTTAAACTATGTGTCAAGTCACTCTTATCTTAAGAAAACTCCTTATGAACTCATGTTTAACAAGAAACATAGAGTTGACTATTTTCTTACCTTCGGTACACCTTGTTACATCTTGAACAGAAAGGAGGATAGAGACAAATTTGACCCTAAATCACATAAAGAATTCTTATTGGGTTACTTTACCTCTAGTAAGACATTTAGAATCTACAACACTATTTCTAGAAAAGTTGAGGAATCAATTCACATCACATTTCATGAAATGACAACACAAAGTGTTGAAAATGAAATTGAAAATGGAAACTTAAATGATATTACATGCCAAATTGAGGACCTAACCATATAAAAAAAATATGATTCAAAATCTAAAATTAACAACAAACATTGAGGCACAACAGTCTATTTCGAGAATAATCAAGGACCATCCTCAAGACTTAATCATAGGAAATCATTTTGATATAGTAAAAACTTGATCATCATTTAGATATGTAGCAAACATGCCCTTTGTATTAATTGTTGAACCTAAAAATATAAATGAAGCTCTAAAATATGAGTATTGGATAATGTCTATGCAAGATGAGCTAAATCAATTTACTAAGAACAATGTATGAACCTCATTTCCTAGACTTTAAGACAAAACCATCATTGGAAATAAGTCGATTTTTCAAAATAAACTTAATTAAGCCATGGAAGTAGTTAGAAACAAAGTTAGGTTGGTTGCTCAAGGATATAATCAACAAGAAGAGATAGACTTTGATGAAATCGATGCACTTGTGGTTACACTTGAAGTCATTTGAATGTTATTATCTCTAACTTCCCATAAAGATATCTAACTATTTCAAATGGATGTAAAAAGTACATGTTTAAATGGAATCATAGAAAAAGAAGTGTATATTTCTCAACAACCTGGTTTTGAAATTCCTCACAAACCTGACAATATTTATAAACTTAAGAAAGCTCATTATGGTCTAAAACAAGTACCACAAAATTGGTATGAAAGGACTTATAAATTATCTCTTTGATAATGGTTTTTCTACTAGAAAATCAGATTCCACATTATTTTTCAAAACATATGAATTAGATTTTCCTATTCTTCCATTATATGTTGATGACATTATTTTTGGTGCTTCGAATGATTCCTAATGTAATCAATTCAGTGATATCATGCAAAAAGAATTTGAGATGAGTATTATGGGTGAATTAACATTTTTCCTTAGTTTTCAAACAAAACAAACGCCCACTACAATTTTTCTAAGCCAAGAGAAATTCACCAAGGAACTCTTAAAATGATTTAATATGGAAAATTGCAAACATGCTACTACACCTATGGCCACTTCTACTAAAATTGTCAAGGATGGATATGGTGAACCCATTGACGATTCCTTATATAGGGCCATGATTGGTTGCTTTCTATATTTGACTACTTCTAGACCAGATATAGTGTTTGCTATTGGAGTTTGTGCTAGATTTCAATCACAACCAATGCATTCTCATTTTCAAGCCGTCAAAAGAATTTTAAGATATCTCACTGGCACTATAAACTATGAATTATGGTATCCTAAAGGTCAATTATTGGATTTGAAAGTTTATACCGATGCCAATTATGTCGGTTGTCATATTGATCGAAAGAGTACAAGTGATGGTTGTTTCTTACTAGGAAGAGACTTAGTATCTTGGTTTAGTAAGAAACAAAATATCGTTCCCTATCTACCATTGAATCTAAATATGTGACTTCGAGCTCATGTTGTGCTCAAGTGCTCTATACGAAACAAGTTTGGAATGATTATGGCTTTGCATTTTCTTCTATGCTGGTATTCTGCAATAATACTAGTTCTAAAAACTTGGCTCATAATCCTACTTTACACAGTTGTGCTAAGCATATTGAGATTAGACATCATTTCTTAAGAGATCATATTTATAAGAATCATATTTCTCTTCATCATGTTAATAAAGAATATCAATTAGCTAATATATTTACCAAACAACTTCATTTGGATCTATTTCATTATATTAGAAAAAGATTACTTGTTACTCCTCTAGAAGATGTTTTCTTTGATATATGTGTTCAAAATTCTTGACAATTTTCTGATTTGAAATTCACGTGATTGTAGAACTATTCCTTTGTTTTTCCACAATAATTTAATATTATGAACAATCACTTAAGCAAGCTTAATTAAATCATGCAAAACTACTCACAGTATAATATTTGGTCGACAAGATATTGGACCAAGAAAGTCCTCGGTCGACAAAATTCTCGATCTAGTTTCACTCAGAAGGGCCATCAACTGACTATCTGAATCTCAGTTGAGATTCTTCTAGATACCACATGGACCAAAAAAAATTACCCGTAGGTCCCTCGGTTGAAAATATTCTCGAAAACGTCCTCAACCGTTGCGACCAAAATTTCAAATTCAAACATCGACCAACTAGTTGTTAAAAGAGTCATTGGAAGAGGGTTGTTGGGGTCTCGGTCAACCGAGTAAGGTTCTATTTTGTTTTGTCGACTGAGTAAGGTTCTAGTTTGCTATAAATAGCACCCCAATCCGCCCATTTTCTTCACAACTCAAGTGTTCTCTACTCCATCACCTCTCTAGTGATTCTTAGACCTATCTTCCAACAATATTCCTCCCCTGCCATATCTACTTCTTCTTTCACCACTCTTAGATAAAGATGGCTTCCTCTTCAGCTCATGGTGGTAAGAAGAACGTTTCTTCAAGGAAGGGATACACGCTCACTCCAGCCTTGAGCATAATCAACAACATCCCCTTCAACGATGCTGATACTGGAGAATGCTAGTTAAAGCTCACCTCAAAGTCTCCTCTTCCTCGTCGAGTAGTGGAGCTCAACGACTTTGTCACTCTTCTTGATCTCTCCCAACTTTTCAAGGTGCAAAAATTGACGGAATTTCTTATCCCCTCCTTTTATTTTTGGTCTACCTAAGCCCTACATGATTTCTATGCCAACCACACTAGAGACTCCAACGACCCATTTTCTTTCACTTACATGGTTGATTGTTTATCCTTCTATTTTTTTGAAAAAATACATCCTTAAAATGCTAGATATAGATGTTATATATGTAATTTTTCTCTTGTAGAATAAAATGACAAACAAATTTGTATTGTGATCGGTCCTTAAGAAGGACCAACTTGACAGGACAAATTCTACGACTAGTTTTGGACATTGAGAAGGGTTCTCAATGAAGAGTGCAATCTCTACATCCTTGACAAACTAGTGCCAGAAATACTTGCTCCTGATGCGCCTTATGAAGAAGTGGATGCTTATAGAATCATGCCAATGATACCTTAAAGATAAAGTACCTTGTGCTTAGCTCCATGAACAATGAGTTGCATGAGCAGTGTGAAAACCTGGGGATTCTTGAGGGTAACACATCTTATGAAAGTGAACTAGGACCGTACAAAGAAAGAAAGGGATGATATCATAAAGGCATTGTTTGAGTCAAAACTGATAGAGGGAACCTCAGTAGAAGAACATGTGCTCATTATGATTGAACATGTGTATCATCTTAAAGAGTTGGAATTCACCTTCAGCCAAGAGTTGGTCATAGATATGATTCTAAAGACATTGCCAGAATCATATAGCCATTGTATTACATGTTATCATGTGAATAATATGGCCAGCCCAATGTCACACTTGTTGCCATATTGATTCTATAGGAAAATATGGCCACAAAGCAATTAGCAGAAATAAAAGTTTTATCTACTATATTCCCATAACCAACAGAACAGATCAATAACCATAATGTAGGAAGGATCGTTTCGAGGATATACTTGGTCCTATAGAAAGTCCAGTGACAATCCTCGTCATCATGTGCAACTTCTGAATCCTAGTTGCACTAGGACTCATCTGACTGTTGTGCCTCCTAGTCTGCACCATGGACTGTAGCCACAAACCTCGTCTTCTTCAACATCTTCTCTTGTCACAGACTGTTGGTTGACGTTTTCCTCCTAGTGGCAGACAACTGTCTCCCGTCCCTATGGTACTCCACACAGACCTCCTAGAAATCATGTCATCCTAATAGAATGATCAGGAAGGAGTCATCCCTCCTGTTAGTGTACTAGTCATCAACTTGCTCTCCCACAACAATGATCTCAATTGCTCTTTTTGTTGTTGTTCCTCCCTAGTCAAGTAGAACTTGCTCGGGCTCTCATGGTTACCACAACCAGAGAGGACAACGTTTGTAAGAGAAACTATTTCTCAATTGTCTGTGTTGTGCACTAGGAAGTCCCAATACTCCTTATATTTATATGCGGGGTTTGGGTCCAGGTTCCCAGTCTGTGTGGAAGTAGAAGGGATCAGAAGATCTCAAATTTTTGCAACAATTTTGGAAATCTTACAACCTGTAACAGACCAGACAGTCGTTTGGAAACCCAGACAATTGTCTGGCATGTGAGACGGCCATTTGGCATAGCCCAAATGACTATTTGGCTGTTTTCCAGTTGTACACAAATTGTCAATTTGTTCCAATTAATATCCCATATTAACTTCTTTGCACAATAATTAATGCGCAACTCAAACGAATTAGGAAATATCTAGAACCTTCCCATGGCTGAACAGACCATCTCGCCCATGTGAGACAGTCGTCTCAGTCACCCAGACGGTCATTTGGTGACTTGATTCGAGCCGATCAGTTAGGTCAGTTTAGTTCCTTAGCAAATTCAGACTCATAATAGGTCTGACTCCCCAAACACCCATCTCAACACTTGGGACGGTCATCTGGGACTCAATACAATCATCTAAACTTTTGAGATGGGCGTTTGGATGTGCAGTCAGCCTATATGTTGTGTAAATCAAATACCTAAACACTTTAGTACTATATTCAATTGTCATTTGAGATTAAGCTCCTAATCTAGGTTGAGACCTATGTGTGTGACCCTATAGGTCCCATATTACGTTGGCAGTGAATGTCCTTAACTACTTATGACATCGCAAGCAATGAGTAGTGCCTAGTCGCACATCAATGCTACCCGTGTGAATGGAAACTTGGGGAACAAATTCAACCTACAATATGTGTATGGTGTTGCAATACTTGTATAGTTTCTTTGTCACTGATGTACATATTGAGCTAGAGGGATGGAGCAGTCACCCCCATTATTATTCAATCATGTTTCTTGAAACAAGGGAAGACTATCTAAGATATATGTAAGCTCAATATCACATATTGACCCATGTGTGCATGGCTATGCATTTCTCAGTCTTGCCAATCAAGAAGCCTAGGACATCATACTCCAGTAGCAAGGAAAAATCCCATATCTATCATTGATAGTCAATCCCCATGTGTCAAAGTCACCCAATAATCACTATTATAATTATACATGTTTCAAGACTGCATTTGATGATGTCAAAGTATACCCAATGACATCTAATGAGTGTAGTGATTTCAGGTCTAAGAACCACAACCACCTCCATCACTATGAGATGTGAATATGACTTCCAAGATGATGGCTTCCATGTGTCAGTCTTATGGTGGGTCTATCTGATACAATGTTCTCTAACATGTATCTATGTGCTGACATAGACATATCATGACTAATGAGATTCTTTCATCAACCAAGTTACACTCTAATCTTATGTGTTAGTGATGTCTATTAGCCTTCCAAAATAACGACCGATCAGGGACATAATGAGAATATGTATATTTACTCTTAACATCTATATGATCTCATTTCACGTACTTGAAGACATATTGATAATCGTCGTTTTGCACTATCAATCACTAAGATGGTTAATCCTAGAGTTTAAACCTTTTTTACTTCCGGTTTTAAGGGTAGTATAGAAGGGTTGATCCCACAGGACAACTATTTGGAGATTGTTCTTAGAACCCAAATTTTTGAAGAACTTTTATTAATTTTTTTTTGTATTTTTAGATTTGGAACGAGAATGTAAAAAAATCGAGTTTTGGGGTTGGTGATTACATTAAGGAATGAATGAAAATGCACTAACAAGAATAAAGAAAATTGCACAAGGAAAATTTTAGACTATTGTTAGCACAAAAAGAACTATATGAATTGAAAAGATTAAAAATTAAAGAAAGCAAAGGCAAGCAAGAAAGTCAGTGATTGAAATCAAGAGATGGAAAATCGAGGCTCGTAGGGGTTTTCACCACCTTAGCCTAGGCGATAACAACTACTTCTTAGACGACGATTCGAAGAAGGTTTGCGAATTAAAAAATCACAAGAGATAAACTCCACATGAGCCCATTGGTCCTAGTGCTCATGTTTCCTAGTTTATCATCCTAAAAGACGAAAATCCACGGTCATATCAAAACGTCTATGTAATCGATTTTATTGTTCTAAATCTGAATTTCCATGGTCATTTCTATTCGGATTAACATGCGATCCAAAGATCAATCATCAATTAAAATCGATTATCATCTAGTCGTTTAAGAAGAAGTCGTTAAAACCATGGCTAAGGGGTTATTCCCCTTGCCTCGATAAAAGTCTACTCACTCATGGAGAAAGGGGAGACGGAGGAAGAAAACACTGAAGCCATAGTCTAGCCCAAAATTAGGAGTCAATCCTTTTGCTAGATACAATAAAATGGCTTAGTTCTTTGTTCCTTGCTCTAGAATTAAAGAACGGAGAACGAAGATTAAAACCAAGGCGGAAAGAAAAGACGAGAACAAGTATGAAAGAGTTATGCTTGAACTAAGATCTACTTTATTGCAGAATAAGAAGATGATTACAAGAACAATTGTTTCAGTGCTTTAATATAAGAAAACTCGAGATGCCCAGAGAGGAGGAAGTGCCCCTCCTTTTATAGGAGAAGGAGGGGTAGGCTATCCAAAAAAAAGAGAGGGAGCCATCCTTTTGAATTTTCAGATCTAGTCAACAAACTCTTGATTGTCTTTCTTTAATGCAGATTCTCGCAGCAGAAATTTCGAGCGGATTTCCGTTCTCCAGAGAATTTAAAGTGCTCCCGAAAATATGATTTTCCTGTAGGCCTTTGAATTCCCTTTCCAAATCATATTTGAACATTAAATTCTGCCTTAGGATGTGAGATTTATGCCAATTTTGGTGCAAGGTATGCATTTAAGTCAGCATTGCGGGAAACTGAATTGCCTCCTACATTCATCTCTTCTTATATTCATTCATTCCTAAAAATTGAGGAAAATATTATAAGAATTCAATAAAATAATATTGATAAGATCAACTTACAATTTATTTGTGATAGAAGTTATTTTATTGCATGTCAGTCGATTAATAAAGAAAATCTATGAAATCAAGACTGCAACATTATCCAAAATTAATGCCACAATGGCATGTATCAAAATACCGCGAACTTAAAGTTGTGCTTATCCTCAAGCAATTGAAAAAATCAAAATGATTCAAAAAATTTTGAAATAACAAGTTCATCCTCCCTAGATTAGCAGTTCTTCTATCCTTTTCATGGCCAAGCGACCCATCTCCTAGAACCACAAATTGCAAGCACTATGTTTCTCAAGAAAACATTTTTCATAACTTAAAGTTTTTGAACTTATACTTTGTAAAGACAGATTCGATCTAACTTAAGCTTCGACATTCAAATTTTTTTTTTTGAGGAGTTGATTGCTGCACGGGGATAGAGAATTTGAGGTGTGACGGAAAAAATCCCTCCTCTATTCGACTTGGGATATAATTTTTCATGGACTTGTGATTACATTGACCACAATTTTTTTGTGTGCTCTTTTTTTGGCATCTTTTGATGGTACGCCCCTTTGTGGGGTATGGAAGAAGGGTATGTCACCCCGGACTTAGGGTTTGGCATGCGATTTATTTTTCCATGCAACAAAAAACCCTTTTTTTTTGCTTGAAATGTCGTTGCATAAGATAGAAGAAACATGTAGCTACATTATATAAGAGTAAAAACAAATAAGTTAATCTAATGCTAAAATTAAGAAAATCTGCATTTGATTCTATTTGATACTCTAAGGCTTGCCACCGTTTCCAAGAATTGCTATCGTGATCATAAGGAACTTGATATTGCAAAGTTTTTTGAAATAAAATTGATAATGCAATTGATTTTTGGAGATAAAGTACAACATTCGGCCGACTAGATAAAGGCCTTATGTTTGAAAGTAAACAAAACAAACAAATAAAATGCAGAAAGAAATGTTGAAAAGGGAAGATAAAGGGTGGATTACGTACCACCCACCCCCACCCCGGACTTAGAATTTTGCTCGACCCGAGCAAACTCTAAGAGCGAGATGGAGGGAAGAATCACTGCGGTGGAGGTGAAGGGTCAGTGAGGTTCAGATCCTGCAAAGGTGGAAACTTAGTTGAGTCTGAAGTGAGAACATATTCAGTAGTGATATATCTTTTGAGACGGTGCCCATTGACTTTAAACTCGCCCAGAACTTTATCCCAAAGAAGAAAAGCACCATGTGGATAAGCACACTTGACAATGTAAGGGCCGTACCATCGCGACTTGAGTTTCCCAGGGAAAAGTCGTAATCTAGAATTAAAAACTAGGACTTGATCCCCTTCTCTAATGTCTTTGCGCTTGATGTGACCATCATGCCACATTTTAGTTCGGTCCTTGTAGATTCTTGCGTTTTCATAGGCACTCATCCTAAGTTCATCAAGTTCATTCATTTGGAGAAAACGTTTCTCTCCATCTATGGAAAGGTCAAAATTCAAACTTTTTATGGCCCAGCTTGCTTTGTGCTCTAGTTCTATTGGTAAGTGACATGACTTACCGTAGATCAGTCTGAAAGGGGTGGTGCCAATGGGTGTTTTGTAGGCAGTGCGATATGCCCACAGGGCGTCATTGATTTTTAACGCCCATTCTTTCCTAGTTCGTCCAACAGTCTTTTCTAAAATGGATTTGATTTGTCTGTTGGATACTTCTACCTGCCCACTGGTCTGAGGATGGTAAGGAGTGGAGACTTTGTGATAGACCCCGTATTTTTTTAAAAGAGCCTCAAAACGTTTTTCCAAAAAATGGGATCCCCCGTCAGAAATGACGGTGCGAGGGACTCCGAATCTAGGAAAAATGACATCTTTAAAAAGTTTCTTAACGGGTTTAGAGTCACAAGTTTTAGTAGGTATGGCTTCAACCCACTTTGACACGTAATCGACTGTGACTAAAATGTAAGTAAACCCATAAGAAGAAGGAAATGGGCCCATATAGTCGATTCCCCAGACATCAAAAATCTCTAATTCTTGCCAAGAGGTGAGAGGCATTTGGTCACGCTTAGAAATATTGCCCATTCTTTGACATTGGTCACATGAAAGCACATAATCATACGAGTCTTTGAAGATGGTGGGCCAAAAGAATCCGCATTGTAGGACTTTCCTAGCCGTTTTTTGGGAACTCATGTGACCACCATAGGGGCCAGAGTGACATTGTTCCAAAATGGTGATGCTCTCTTCGTTGGAAACACAACGACGATATAAACCATCGGCACAAAGTCAAAACAAATAAGGTTCATCCCAATAGTAATTTTTGACATCATGTAAAAATTTAGCTTTAGAGTGTCCCGTATACTCGGGATGCAATACACCTGCAGCTAAATAGTTTACAAAATCAGCAAACCATGGAAATTGGGAGTCAACTTTGAGCAATTGGTCATCGGGTAAGGATTCATTTATGGGATGTTCATCAATGGGGTTGTAGCTAAGTCGACTGAGGTGGTCAGCCACGACATTTTCAGATCCCTTTTTTTCTAGGATTTCTAGATCAAATTCCTGCAATAACAAAATCCATCTTATGAGTCTAGGCTTGGCATCTTTTTTGGTCATGAGGTAACGAATAGATGCATGATCAGTATAAACAACAACCTTAGAACCAACAAGATATGAGCGAAATTTATCAAAAGCATAGACAATGGCTAGCATTTCTTTTTCAGTGATGGTGTAATTTCACTGAGCTTCATCTAAGGTCTTGGATGCACAGTAAATGACATGGTGTTTTTTGTCAATTCTTTGTCCTAAAATGGCACCTACAGCAAAATCACTAGCATCGCACATGATTTCAAAGGGTAAGGCCCAGTCAGGAGAACGAATGATGGGGGTGGTGGTGAGAGCCTTTTTCAAACATAAGAAGCTCTCCATGCATGCCGTATCAAAATGGAAAGGCACCTCCTTTTGAAGAAGATTGGTGAGAGGTTTTGTAATTTTGGAAAAGTCACGGATGAATCGCCGATAAAAACCGGCATGTCCTAAGAAGGCTCGGATGTCTTTGACTGAGGTGGGAGGGGGGAGCTTGGTGATGACCTCAATCTTGGCTTGGTCAACTTCAATGCCTTGGTTGCTCACCTTATGGCCCAGAACAATACCCTCTTTGACCATGAAGTGACATTTTTCCCAATTAAGGACTAAATGTGACTCAATGCATCTGTCAAGAACAAGGGAGAGGTTCCCAAGGCAAGAAGTGAAACTATCTCCATAGACAGAGAAATCGTCCATGAACACCTCCATGACAGTCTCAGTTAACCCTGAAAAATGGCACACATACATCTTTGAAAAGTGGCTGGTGCATTGCACAAGCCAA
This sequence comes from Alisma plantago-aquatica, assembly GCA_963693085.1. Taxonomy (NCBI): domain Eukaryota; kingdom Viridiplantae; phylum Streptophyta; class Magnoliopsida; order Alismatales; family Alismataceae; genus Alisma; species Alisma plantago-aquatica. The sequence continues at coordinate 10,943,120 of OY856409.1, read as the reverse complement.
AGGGCATTCGTCTAAAAGCGTATGTGCCAAAAGGGCATATGAAGGTGGTTTTCTCTTGGTCTTCTGGATGAATGGGGATCTGGTAAAAACCCGAGTAGCCATCTAAATAACAAAAGTATTGTTGATGAGCTAAACGTTCAAAGACTTGATCAAGGAAGGGAAGAGGGAAGTGGTCTTTCCTAGTTTCTTTGTTGAGTTTCATGTAGTCAAGGCACATCCTCCACCCTGTGACTATACGAGTGGGGATAAGCTCATTCTTCTCATTCCTAACGACTGTGGTCCCACCCTTTTTGGGGACGACCTGGACCAGGCTGACCCAAGGAGAGTCAGAGATGGGGTAGATGATTCCTGCAGTCAAAAGTTTAATCACTTCAAGACGGACGACTTCCTTCATGTTTGGGTTGAGTTTCCTTTGTGGGTCTCGGGAAGGTTTACTGTTTTCAATCATTGGGATTTTGTGAATGCAAATGGATTGATCTATCCCAACCAAGTCCGTCATTTTGTACCCTAAGGTTGTTCTCCTTTTCCTAAGTTCTCCCATAAGCATGGTTTCATGTTCAATGGTAAGATCAGAATTGATAATAACAGGGCATAATTGTTGTTCATCCAAAAACACATATTTCAGACCAATGGGAAGAGCCTTCATTTCTGGGGCCTTAGGTGGTTTAGGTTGTTCTTCTATGGTGGAGATCATCTTAAGGTCTTCAATCTCAGCACTTGGGATTTCCTCAAAGTTGTCCAAGTGAATCTTAAGTTGATTTGAGGGTTCATTGTCAAAATCACATTCGGCGGGGATGGTGAGAGCAGTGCATAGGGGGTCATCAACTAATTCCCATTCTTGCCTTAATTGGTTTAATTCATCAATGCAATCAAGGAGGTAGACTTCTTCCTCAAGGCTACGTCCCTTCATACTTTCAAACACCCTAAACTCTAGGTTTTGCTTCCCTAGTCTTAACACAATGGTACCAGCCTCAACATCAATTAAGGCACGAGCAGTGGCTTAGAAGGGACGTCCGAAAATGAGGGGATAGCATAAATATTCCTTGATATCCATGATCACAAAATCACAAGGGACATAAGCATCATTTCCAACTTTAACCGGAATGTCTTCTATGATCCCCATGGGCTTGGTTGTGGATGAGTCTGCCAGTTGGATGGTCATGGCTGTGGGTAACATATCATTGAATCCCAACCTTTTGCAAAGACTATATGGCATGATGGATATACTAGCTCCTAAATCTGCTAGGCCTTTCCTACAAGCATTGTCACCTAAGTAACATCCTATTCCAAAAGAACATGGATCCTTCTGTTTTTTAGGCATCTTACTTAGGATAATGTCAGAGGTAGTTCTAGCAAGTTTAACAGTCTCGTATTCTTTTGTAACATACTTCCTAGTCAAGAGGGATTTCATATACTTGGACCAGGCGGGCATGTCTGCCAAAGCATCAAGGAAGGGAATGTCGACATGTATTTTTTTCATAGCTTCCCTAAACTTCATGAAGCGGGCATCAAGTCTTGTTTGTTTGAGGCGGTCTTGATAGGGAGGTTGGGGTTTGTAAACTGGTTCTTCATATTCCACTTGAGGGGTTTCAGGGATGGATGGTTTAGGTGTGACTTCGGGTTCGACAACTACCATGTCCTCATCCCCGAATTCTAGAGGTGGGTCTAAAGATTTTTTGGAAGGGGAAGGGGTGTGCACTTTTCCCGAACGAGTAGAGACTACCTTGAGTTGTTCAGGATGTTTGGGGTTGTTTACAGGTTGTCCTGCAAAAGTCCCGGCAGGAGGTTTTTGTTGGGCAAACAAACGGGCTAACTGTGCGTCAGTTGTCTTTTGATGGGCTTGAATGGCCACGAGGGTTTGTTCTATGCTAGCCCAGTTGGGATGACTAGGGGGAGGAGGAGGGACGGCGTTTTGAGGTGGTTGGGGGGGTTGAGGTTGGTTTGGATTTTGGGATGGAAGGTTTAGGTTTTGGAATTGCTGGTAGGGTTGTCGATTTTGGTGATTTCCAAAGTTTCTTTGATTGTTGTATGGGAATCCAGGTGGTGGTCGGTTGTGACTTTGAGGGTAGGGAGGCCTTTGTTGAAGTTGGGTAGAGTTCTCGACGCCTGAAGGGTTCCCATACTGAAAACCAGGGTGATTTCTAGGTTGGTTGGGATTGTAGTAACCTTGACCTGGTATTGTATGGATCGAATTAAGGTCTTCTGGTTGTTGACGTACTTCAGGTTGCGTGGGCATATTGTAGAGGTATTGACAGTGGAGGGTGGTATGGTCGTATCCTTGGAAAATACCACAAAGGGAATCCATGGCTTTTAGTTGTTGGGGTGACTCCCTAAGGGTGACTAAGAATGACTCTAACCGATCTTGTTTTAAGGCAATTAATTTTAGGCTTTCTGCTATGCTTTGGATATCATTATTAACTTCTGCCTTGTCTACCTTAAGGATTCCTCCAATCCCTCTTCTAGCCCTTGTTTCGGAAGCCCGTTTAACTACCTCCCATGCGCTAGTTAAACTTTGATGCATGAAATTTCCTCCAGATGAGGAGTCAAGAAAAAATTTGGTATCATCATCAACACCACGATAGAAAATCTCTATGAGTTGGGCTTTAGAGATTTCATGGTGGGGACACTTCCTAAGTAAATCATTGAATCTTTTCCAGGCTTCACCTAAGGTCTCTCCTGGGGACATAGAAAAGTGAGTTATTTGACCCCTAAGTTCATAGGTGAGAGATGGGGGGTAGAATTTTTCAAGGAACTTGTTTTGCAGAACCTCCCAAGTTGTGACATGTTCCTCACTCTCCATGGTGTTGTACCAACTACTGGCTTGGCCGGAGAGGGAATACTTAAACAACCTAAGGTGTATGGCATCTTCAGAGACACCTGGGATTTTGTTCAAAGAGCAAAGGTCAATGAACTTCTGAAGGTGATCTTGACAACTTTCCCTATTGTTGCCAGAGAAGGGGTGAGTTTGCAGCATGGTGATCCATTGTGTTCGTATTTCGAATTGTGGAGCCATGATATCAGGGGGTATAACAGGATGTTGTGCATAGGCTGTTTTGGGGACAGAAAAGTCTTTTAATTGTTTTTGCCTTTTAGTTTCCCTCCTATCAGCTTCTATGGTTTCTTGTTCAGCCCTAAAGGTTGCTCGCAAAGCGGCTTCTCTTTCCGCTTGTTCGGCTTGGATGAGATCTCTTTGATCTGTGAGAGCTTGGTCGATTCTACGGGCGACCTCGTCTTCATTCATTGTTGCTAGATTTTGACGGTTTCGACGATGAAAGGTCCTTTCTATTTCCGGATCGAACGGTTGAAAATCGTCGTTCGGGCGTCGCATGCACAAATAAAGCAGTTAATTGTGTACAGAAAAAATAGACTGTCGGAATGGAAACTCGGCAGAAAGAGGAGTACACTTCTGGAATGTTACTCGGAAGGTATGAAAAAAAGGAAAAAAAGTTTTTCAAAATTGTTTTTGGGGTTCGAAAAAAACAATCTGTTGTCCCCGGCAACGGCGCCAAATTGATAATCGTCGTTTTGCACTATCAATCACTAAGATGGTTAATCCTAGAGTTTAAACCTTTTTTTACTTACGGTTTTAAGGGTAGTATTGAAGGGTCGATCCCACAGGACAACTATTTGGAGATTGTTCTTAGAACCCAAAATTTTTGAAGAACTTTTATTAATTTTTTTTTTGTATTTTTAGATTTGGAACGAAAATGTAAAAAAATCGAGTTTTGGGGTTGGTGATTACACTAAGGAATGAATGAAAATGCACTAACAAGAATAAAAAAAAATGCACAAGGAAAATTTTAGACTATTGTTAGCACAAAAAGAACTATATGAATTGAAAAGACTAAAAATTAAAGAAAGCAAAGGCAAGCAAGAAAGTCGGTGATTGAAATCAAGAGATGGAAAATCGAGGCTCGTAGGGGTTTTCACCACCTTAGCCTAGGCGATAACAACTACTTCTTAGACGACGATTCGAAGAAGGTTTGCGAATTAAAAACTCACAAGAGATAAACTCCACATGAGCCCATTGGTCTTGGTGCTCATGTTTCCTAGTTTATCATCCTAAAAGATGAAAATCCACAGTCATATCAAAACGTCTATGTAATCGATTTTATTGTTCTAAATCCGAATTTCCATGGTCATTTCCATTCGGATTAACATGCGATCCGAAGATCAATCGTCAATTAAAATTGATTACCATCTAGTCGTTTAAGAAGAAGTCGTTAAAACCATGGCTAAGGGGTTATTCCCCTTGCCTCAATAAAAGTCTACTCACTCATGGAGAAAGGGGAGACGGAGGAAGAAAGCACTGAAGCCATAGTCTAGCCCAAAATTAGGAGTCAATCCTTTTGCTAGATACAATAAAATGGCTTAGTTCTTTGTTCCTTGCTCCAAAATTAAAGAACGGAGAAAGAAGATTAAAACCAAGGCGGAAAGAAAATACGAGAACAAGTATGAAAGAGTTATGCTTGAACTGAGATCTACTTTATTGCAGAATAAGAAGATGATTATAAGAACAATTGCTTCAGCGCTCTAATATAAGAAAACCCGAGATGCCCAGAGAGGAGGAAGTGCCCCTCCTTTTATAGGAGAAGGAGGGGTCGCTATCCAAAAAAAAGAGGGGGAAAAAAGAGAGGGAGCCATCCTTTTGAATTTTCAGATCTAGTCAACAAACTCTTGATTGTCTTTCTTTAATGCAGATTCTCGCAGCAGCAATTTCGAGCGAATTTCCGTTCTCCAGAGAATTTAAAGTGCGCCCGAAAATATGATTTTCCTGTAGGCCTTTGAATTCCCTTTCCAAATCATATTTGAACATTAAATTCCACCTTAGGATGTGAGAGTTATGTCAATTTTGGTGCAAGGTATGCATTTAAGTCAGCATTGCGGGAAACTGAATTGCCTCCTACCTTCATCTCTTCTTATATTCATTCATTCCTAAAAATTGAGGAAAATATTATAAGAATTCAATAAAATAATATTGATAAGATCAACTTACAATTTATTTGTGATAGAAGTTATTTTATTGCATGTCAGTCGATTAATAAAGAAAATCTATGAAATCAAGACTGCAACATTATCCAAAATTAATGCCACAATGGCATGCATCAAAATACCGTGGACTTAAAGTTGTGCTTGTCCTCAAGCAATTGAAAAAATCAAAATCATTTAAAAAATTTTGAAATAACAAGTTCATCCTCCCTAGATTAGCAGTTCTTGTATCCTTTTCATAGCCAAGCGATCCATCTCCTAGAACCACAAATTGCAAGCACTATGTTTCTCAAGAAAACATTTTTCATAACTTAAAGTTTTTGAACTTATACTTTGTAAAGACAGTTTCGATCTAACTTGCGCTTCGACATTCAAATTTTTTGCAATATCATTTATCTCTTAGAGTAATATCATTCTCTAGACATTTATAATATTACATCATTATCTCATAAATGAATTAAACATGATAAATTGGAAGCTTGCCTTTATTTATTAATCAAATCAATTACAAGTAATGTCATTACAATCATCACATGATTGGCTATCTGGGTATACATATCTCTTAGAGTAATATCATTCTCTAGAAATTTATAATGTTACATCATTATCTCATAACTGAATTAAACATGATAAATTGGAAGCTTGCCTTTATTTATTAATCAAATCAATTACAAGTAATGTCATTACAATCATCACATGATTGGCTATCTGGGTATACATACCAATAGGATCCCACTTGCACTTATATCCAATCACCCACGAATCGTATTCCAAGTGATCTTACATGTCCATCATGTTTCTTCTATGAAGGTGCTTTCATCAAGGGGTTAGGAGCATTGCTCTCAGTTGTTACTTTGCTAATCTTTACATCACTGAGTTGCACAATCTCTCGTATTATATGGAACCACCTTTGTATATGCTTTGAGTGTTGATGTGATCTAGGTTTCTTAGCTTGCACAATATCTTGATGAATGCATATTCATCACAATATTCAGTCCCATCTTGAGCCAAATTCGACTCAATACATCCAATTTCATCTCCTAAATATCACAATATGCAAAATTGCTTAATTAGTTCAATTGTCAAGGTCATTAACTGAGTTTATGTTGATTTTATGCAGGTCATGATGAGGTTCAACAATCATCTAGAACTCACCTTCACGCAAGCCTCTCAGCCTCTGTCCTGATCAATTGATTTTGACCTAACAGTTTGATCAATCTGTCTTACACCAAATGGTTTGCCCATTCAGTTTGTCCAACCAGTCTTAATCCATTAGTCTCGGAACCATGAGCTCATTACACCTCCATCTTCACCAACATCATCCTTTTATACTCTCCATACTCTACCACCATCATCACCATTGCTAACGGTCATGACCCCAACAGTCTTGACTCTAACGGTTTTGGCCAACCGGTTTCATCTAAATGGTTTGCCCTAACGGTTTTGAGTGCTTTCCCCTTCATACGATCTCGAGACCGTGTGAGGCCACACGGTCTCAAAATCATGTAAAGCCTCACGGTCTCAAGACTGCATGAGTAGCACCCTCGCAAGACCGTATGAGCGGACATAGGATCATGAAGACCGTTTGGATCTAACATGTCTTTAGACCGTTTAGATCTAACATTTCTTCAAGACAGTTTGGCTAGCCTTGCACCAAGACCGTTTGGAAGCGGTCGTCCTAAAACTGCAATGAAGCGTGCCTCTGTCATCATCACCTTCATCCATTCGCCTGCAAACCCTAGCCCACAACAGTAGCGACGTCGTTCCCTTTCTTCTTCCACCGACCTCCTACCTAAAACACCACCTGCAACCACGCTAAACGCTGCCGCCTCATCCACTTGCTCCTTCACCATCTGCTATAACTCCGACGGTGCATATGTCCTCACACCAACAGCTTTGGCACCTCTGCTGTCCACCTTAGCCGCCACCGTTGCCCACGCCCCTCGATGCCCACCTCTCCATCGCGCCACCTGCACGGTCTCAAGACTGATAGATTTGCATCAACGAGACCGTTTGGAGCTACACCGATCCGCGAGACAGAGAGCAATTGAATGATCGTTGAAGACCAGTTGCATAGTGATCGGTCTCCAAGGTCAATTGGATGTCATCGATCGCTCAAGACTGATAGGCGCAAACCATTTGGAAGCCACGTGCGCGAGACCGTGTGGACTAGAACCTGATCACGAGACTGATCAAGGAGTCGCAGGACAGTTTGGAGTCCCAGATTGTGTAAGCAGCAAGAACGGTCTTGCAAGACCATTTGGAGAAAGATCCGCGACCGCTAGAGTAGTGAACACTCAAACAGAGACTGTTTGGATGATTATCAGTCTCCAAGACCGGTTAAACTGAAGGTCGTTTGGAGCACAGAACTCCAAGACCGTTTGGATATCTAAGCATTCCAAACTGTTTGGATAAAAAGCACACAAGACCATCTAATCATATATGCAAAACTGTTTGGAGGAAAACTAATACGAGACCGTTTGGTCATCTAAACGGTCTCCAAACCGTTAAAGCAAACTGTGAAAATTGAAACAGGGTCCAAAACGTCAAGACCCCATCTGAGCCTATAAATAGGACCGACATGGTCCTCATTTGAGGCATCGGGTCCAGGATGCCGACAGGCTTCCTGAACACAGGTCTGATCCAAATCATCATGCATATTCACCTGCTACTCCTACTGTGATCGAGGAGACCGAGAAGAGAAGGAAGGAGGAGTGAGAAAGACTTCCCATTCTGTCTTGGCGTCCCTCGTTCCTCATCCAGATCTGCTCCGACATGACGTAGAAGACCGCATCATCTTCACTGAGTTGTGACTACCTTCTGCATCATGTTCATGGTATAATCTTCCCTCTCTCTTGTTCTTCTTGTTTCTCGCATCATGAGTGAGTATTTACTTTTTTCTGGGGTGCGGGGACTAGCCCCGCTGCCCATGCTTTCATGTCTTTTCATCTAACATTCCAATACAATGTATATAACTTTTCATTTCGTTGTTAATCGTTAATGTTTGTAGATTGGTTACTTGCTTGCTTTCATCATGTTTTCCCCTATGTTGTGAGAACTTCTATATGTAGGGTAGAATGTCGATTAATGAGGTTGACTCCCAAACTAGAAATAGAATGGGATTCGTTGAGGTCGTAAGTGTATGATCCGTGAGGGGATGAGCCATCTAGCCTATGGTGATGCTTCTGTGGTCTAAACATCCCTCAGGCAGGGCCACAGCCTTAGTTGGATTTTGTATCTTCTTTGTTAATCGTCGATTTTTGCTTGTAGATTAATCACTTGCTTGCTTGTCGATTAGCACGGTTGACTCCTTGACGAGAACTTCTAATAGGATTCCTTGAGGTCGTAAGTGTGAAATCTGTGAGGGGACAAGCCATCTAGCCTACGGTGACGCTTCTGTGTGCCTAATGTCTATATAGGGGGTCACATACTTAGTTGGATTTTTGTATCTTCAGAGCCGTAAGTGAGTGATCTAGATGGTGACGAGACATCTGATACCTAAGGTGACGCTTATGCAAGCCTAATGCCCGTATGGGGGGTTTTGCAGCAGCTCCATTTGGATGGTTATATCTTACATGGATGTTTAATGTTTGGTTGTGTTTGCATGTGTAGTGGTGGTGAAACCCGAGACCATCCTAGCAATTCCATATCATTAATCTAGATCCAACTTTAATTCTGCTATTTACTTTCTTTAAATTAGTTTAATTAACCTCAAGTCAACCAATCATTCTAAATATTAGTCTTACTTGAGCTAGATTCGACTAATGATGATTCTTAAAAATGTTGTCTCTTGGGATTCGATCCCCAACTATACTGCGATAAGACCCGTCTTCTTGTGGGTGGTATTATTTTACAAGGTTTTGGTAAAGCTCAGGGATTTCAACCCCGAGTGAATTTGTTAGTGCGATAATTTTCCACGTCATAGCTCCATTGTTGTCACAATATATCTTGATTTCCTCAGTGATGCTTGGAATGACCCCAAATTCTATAATGAACTACTTGATCCATACAACCTCCTTTGCTAAACTAGATACAGCAATATACTCATCCTCTGTTGTAGAATCGAAAATTGTTTCTTGCTTGGAACTCTTCTAGCTCACAGCTCCATTGTTGAGGCAGAACATGAATCTTGATTGTGATTTGTAAACATCTCGATCACTCTAGAAGCTTGCATCAGTGTAACCCTTTACCATCAACTCTTACTCTCTACCATAAACCAAGAATTGATCCATAGTCCTTCTCAAGTACTTGAGGATGTTCTTCATGGATATCTAGTGAGTATCACCTAGATCTGAGTGATATCTACTTGTCATGCTAAAGGCATACGAGATGTTTGGACCGATACACAATATTTCATGATAACAAAACCAAAAATGTAGTGAATATGCAACCAAACCCTTATGATTATAGGGATGAATAAAATTTAATGTTGGCTTGACATCAAAGAATATGCAATGACTCCTTCATAAGCATTAAGATTTGAAAATTAAGAGCTTTTGGTAAAGACCAAGTCTAATTCCTATTCACTGTAACTGCTACAAGAAAGAGGACTATGATGGAGTGGACTTTTGGAATCCTAAAATGTTCAATGACATAAGTGAAATCATATGGTTGAGTTATATTAAGAGTTCTAAGATCTTGTCAAAGTAGGTTGTTGATCGATGTTAATATCATGATTAAGATCCTTAACTTTATGCCTTTTTGAGGAATTTAATTGAATGGTATAGCAATTGAGTTTTGGCACCACATTCATGTACAAGGTACCTTGAGTAGTGAGGAAGCTATGGTTAATTTATGGTGGCTATTGGAGGACCCAAGAGGAAGTCGTTCAAGTTCGAATATGATAAAATAATGTATACTATTAAGGATTTACAGACTTAAGTTGTTGATCATTATGATGTGTCACGCAACCTTGGACAGCTAATGCTTGTAGTGTGTTGATGCCACGGATTGACTCATGGTGCAGACTTCATCTCGTCCATACATGGATGAATGATGGCTCAAATTGTAGCTTGTATCATGCAGTTATGGTCTTGCCTCTAGGTGAAAGCCATAACGTCGTCCTACTTATTGAATGTGGGCTGAGATGTGTATTGTGGGAGGCTATTCAAACGGGATCAATACACTATGATCAAGGGGTGAATGGAGAGCAGGACCGAACAGTTACTCCTGAGTAGCCATAGGCTTCCTGGTGATCCTTTTTAGTGGCCATGGTGGAAGAAACGAGGAGAGTAGACATAGCCTCTGCCTGCCTTTCCACCCTCACTTGCAGCAGTAGACCAAAGGAGGCATGAGAAGGAGGTATATAATGGTGGGTGGAGAGGTATCGATCCTACGCCAGGGTTGTTCCTCACGGTGGTGGCAAGTTATTGATGTAGACTGACATGGAAGAATGATGCACTGATCGAGCATCAAACTGATCGCACACCAAGGAGGAGCAGATCAGCCAACGGCGGCATCTATTCTAGGCATGCCAGAATGGGAACGGATGTGAGATCTCACAGATCCCAGACCAGATGGTATAGTTGGAGATCACGATGAACCAGGCTGATGGAGTTCTGACCTGAAGAAGGAGATTTCGGAGCTATCAGTGGTTGAGGAGAAGGAAAAAGGGCACCGGCCACCCTGGCACCCACACCAGAGGCGAGATGGAGGTTCCTTCATCAGGTGTCGATGAGTAGCAGAAGGCAAATAGATGGGGGACTGATCTCTCATCGCGAGGAGAAGAGGTCGATCGGTTCCTTGCTGTGCGGCGGCGCACAGACTGGTACAAGAAGCTAAGCGGCGCTGAGCCAGAGAATCTAGGAGAGCCGCATAGGTGCTAGTTCGGGAGAAAGCAGATGACGGTGGTGTGCGCTGCGAACAGGGGAGGTGGGCGCTGTGTTCGCGAGCGAACACGACCGTGGTGGCCTGCCCACGCCCGTAGCGTGAGGCGTGAGGAGAGGAAGAATGGCGGATCGGGCTGGCAGGTCAACAGGTCTGTGGATCCACACGGGATCCAGATCAGAGGCCCTAGTCAGTAGAGAAGCAACCCACCTGGGACACGTGGCGCGTTCTGGTTGATCGAAGAGGTAAGTTTTTCCAATAATTTACAAATCTTAGAAAATGCATAATAAATAGCTCGTTTATCTGAAAAATACAAACAAGGTACCAAAACATTCAGAAAAATGAGTAGAACAACATGGCACCTTTATATCAGTCTTTTGATGTTTAAATATCAGTAATATCATGTAAGATGAGTAATGCTTAATTGATAGATAAGAAATATCAAATATCGACAAAATATTATGAGAAAATACCAATAAGTCACAAATCATATCTGTAATCCATCTGATGTCAGTAATCATGATGTTGATACACGAAATCTTGTAATTTACTCTATATGTCTATTTAGGGCTAATAACCCTAAATAAAATGCAATAAATGCATGCATGCTCAATAAATGTTGAAATTTACAGAGTAAGCTCATATCAGTATATGGAACATAGTTTTAAGTATGAGATCAAGATGATGCATAGAATCCCTATTATATTAAGATGAACCTTGATACATGTGATGTAACCCTAATATGGTTAATGAAAGTCACATAATGTTAAATATGTTCACATAATAATGTGACACATGAGTATGTCCAGTTGATGAACTATAATCTAGAATATGACATCAGTAAGATAAATATAAGACAAGAATATAAGTAATCATGAGAATATCCTAATGAACTAAGAAAACCCTAATGAACACGATTAGGGTTAAGATGAGATGTATGATGATAGTATGTGATCTTATCTTTATCAGGGTTTGACCTGGGATACATAGTTGACATCAGGAATGTGATATGTGATTAGGATATATGTGATCAAGGTACGCCATTACCTCTTGCTTGGCTTATTATACGTTATGCTTGTGTTATATGGTAGTAAATACTTGGCATATGGTATTTATTGAAATGACTGTCTTGTATGATATGTTGCTTGAATTTCCATACTTATGGCTATGAACACCTGCAAACATAATATAGATGTTCCATCATAAGATAGCTCATAAACCACTTGGTGGTAGAGTGCATGCATAATGATCACAAACCACTTGGTGGTAGATCATATGATGTTTTTATAATGATCACAAACCACTTGGTGGTAGATCATAAGGCATGAAGATGTCAAAGCCACTTGGTGGCAGACGCACGAGATATATGATGGAAATGTGCTTAAAATATATGTGTTCTCTTTCTTATTAATGAATATCTTTTTGCCAATATATGCTTTTCTTTATATTTGTTTAATGCTGTCAAGTATTAGTTTTATCTTATTGCCAAGATATGATGAGAGGCATATAAAAGACATGTAGGCGTACTCAGTACAATATTCTTGAATATTGTGTTGACGTATACCGCATGTAATCTTTTGTTTAGGTTGTGGTTATGCTCTTGAAGATCCAGGATAGTTGAGAGTTGTGTGGCGAGCTGATGTACAGGTGGACCTGTTGTCTTGAGATCTTGTAGTTTAGTGGTAGTACATGTATATGTATAGTTTGTTGTTCAATATGTAATATCAAATGTTGTAACAATTCATGTTGTAATTATATGTTGAATGGTGGACATGTGTGTATGGTTTTATTATTGTTCATGTACATGTGCTACTGATTGTTTCCTTTTGACTTCCTCTGATTTTATTCTTCTTAGCCTAGTGTAGGGTGTTTAAATTGGGATTCTTGCTGAGGTGAGGGTTTCAATTTGGACGTCACACATCAGATTAAATTTTAGAAAATTCGGGGACGTCACAGGTGGTATCAGAGCATGAACAATAGCAAACCCTGACATTTGCTCATAATGCAACTCAAAACTAAAGAACCTTGAACTTAATAATCTTTAGGGTTAGATTAGTCATCTTTTAGAGACTAGATCTGACCTTGCCTCTAGGTTAGCACCTAGATGTCTGAGAACTAAGCCTAGACTGGTGCTTGTTGTGTAGGAAGTCCTTAGATGTCGTTCTTTCCTTGTAGTGCAGCGGTATGGGACGTTGTACTATTTAGAAATGACATGCATCAGGGGAAGAGAAACTCTAGATATATTGTGCACGTTGTCAAGAGTAGATACACTAGTCTACACCATGTTCTCACCCTTTTCACTAGTTTTCATGACACTAGACTCTCTACTATGTGTGGGGCACTCATTTTTTGGATTTAGTTTTGGATTCCAAACGGATCGAACCTCGATAGTTTTCTCTGACACTTGTTTTATCGGAGAAAAACTATATAATATTTTATTATGTATATGTATTACAAAAATGTGTCCCCACACATGTACGAGTAGGAGGTGGTCATGCAACCTAAGTGAAAGTGTATGACATCAGTCTAGAAGAGAGAGTAGTTCTAGATTAGATGTCTAGAGTCTTGTTGGAATATGTGATAGATGGAATAGATACAATAAGTTTTGATGATATGATGTAAGTCTTATATAGATGATATAAGATAGTTTATGATGATACATGTTTGCTTTGAGGACTTAAGGTTCAGTTTTGAGGTTTTGATATAAGCTTGATGATGCAAGTACATAGGGTTTATGAGATAAGATAAGCAAAGCTAAGACAAGGTTGTGAGTCAGCAAGAGCCTCAGTCTCTTTTACGAAGGATACCTCTAGTGTTAGGACCAGTTTCGATGTTAACTCTAGAGAGAGTGAGATCCATTGGGAGAAGGTTAGAGAACCTAAACTCCAAGATATGAGAATTCTGAGATATGTGATATGATATGTCCTAAACTAGACTACTCCTGAGTGATTGAGTTGAGTTTCTTTATGCATGATTCCTATAGTTTTGTGGAACCCTAGATGTCCTTGGGAGGACCAAACCCTAGAGTCATAGAGAGGCTGGTTATATATGTGCATATGAGAACCTACCATCTGGGTGAGGGAGAGAGAGTCCCAAGACCCTGGAGGGGGTAACTATGCTAGTTTTTGTGAAGCCTCATGCTCGGGTTGGTGGTACCTTATAGGAATCTAGCGGTGTTTATGAAAGAGAGTTGTGGGCAAGCATAACTCATGGTTAGAGACCTATGGAGAGTATGTCATAGCATGTTTTGGTTTGTGCTTGCGTGGCTAGAGCTTGTAAGGCTATCACTAGTGCTAATGAGGTAGACCTAATAACCCTAGAACAAAGAGGGAGGATAAGGTTTATGCATATGAGATACTCATTGAGTTGAGTTAGCTCAGAGAGACTGAGCATGACTTTACCCTCTGGTATGGGTTAGGAAAACCTCATTTAGACTATATAAAGTTTTGATACATGTTTTACGAGCTAGTTGTATAAGTTTGTTAACACACTCATGATATAATATATGTAAGGATGTGATCTAATCATGATAAGTTATATATATGATGGAAACCTAAAGATGGTTTGATAGACATCAATGCATAAATGGTTAACATGATAATGTGAAATTGTTGGTTAATCTTGTGATGAAATCATTAGTAAATATTGCAATCCATTGTGAGCAATGAAATAAGATCATATGAAATGAAACATGTTACACTAAGTATTAATCTTAGTGCTTACTAAAGATGAAAAATATAGTTTGATAGTTAATGCAACATAATGATTACAACACCTCGATATGATCTAGATGGATAACACGGGTTAATTATAGTTAACTCCCTCCTAAAAGGCATATGTTAATGATGAACATGTTCTAACAATGAGCTAAATAAAATGTTGATGACACCTTGATATAATGGGTTAACTTTGGATAACTCCTTTGGAACATGGTAATATGATGTTGGAACCCTAATGCATGGCTAAAGATAAGGAAGCAAATCTAACATATGAGATATGTAATGACATAACCTAAGTTTCTAAACCCTGAGTTTAACCTTGAATGGAGTGTTTGTGCACCAAGATGGTTGTAAACCCCCCCCCCCCAATAGTGCTTTGGATACATGGTTCTAGGTAACCTTTACAGATATGTTACACATAGAATGGTGCCTACATGTGGATGAGAGCAAGATAAGGTTTTCCCTAGAAGTATGAGTATGGTTTACTTTCAAGGACGAAAGTTCTTTTAAGATGTATATGATGTGACAAAGTGGTTTTCTAGCTTAATTTCGAGGACAAAATTTCTTTTAAGGTGTGTAGGATGTGATGGAGTGCATTTTTGGAATCCTAAAATGTTTAATGACACAAGTGAAATCATATGGTTGATTTATATTAAGAGTTCCAAGCTCTTGTCAAAGTAGGTTGTTGATCGATGTTAATATCATGATTAAGATCCTTAACTTTATGCCTTTTTGAGGAATTTAATTGAATGGTCTAGCAATTGAGTTTTGGCACCACATTCGTGTACAAGGTACCTTGAGTAGTGAGGAAGCTATGGTTAATTTATGGTGGCTATTGGAGGACCCAAGAGGAAGTTGTTCAAGTTCGAATATGATAAAATAATGTATACTATTAAGGATTTACATACTTAAGTTGTTGATCATTATGATGTGTCACGAAACCTTGGACAGTTGATGCTTGTAGTGTGTTGATGCCACGGATTGACTCATGGTGCAGACTTCATCTCGGCCATACATGGATGAATGACGGCTCAAATTGTAGCTTGTATCATGCGGTTATGGTCTTGCCTCTAGGTGAAAGCCATAACGTCGTCCTACTTATTGAACGTGGGCTGAGACGTGTATCGTGGGAGGCTATTCAAATGGGATCAATACACCATGATCAAGGGGTGAATGGAGAGAAGGACCAAATAGTTACTCCTGAGTAGCCATAGGCTTCCTGGTGACCCTTTTTAGTAGCCTTGGTGGAAGAAACGAGGAGAGTAGACATAGCCTCTGCCTGCCTTTCCACCCTCACTTGCAGAAGTAGACCAAAGGAGGCGTGAGGAGGAGGTATATAATGGTGGGCGGAGAGGTATCGATCCCACGCCAGGGTTGTTCCTCACGGTGGTGGCAAGTTATTGATGCAGACTGACATGGAAGAATGATGCACTGATCGAGCATCAAACCGATCGCACACCAAGGAGGAGCAAAGCAGGCAACGGCAGCGTCTATTCCAGGCATGCCAGAATGGGAACGGATGGGAGACCTCATAGATCCCAGACCAGATGGTATAGTTGGAGATCACGATGAACCAGGCCAATGGAGTTCCGACATGAAGCAGGAGATTTCGGAGCTATCAGTGGTTGAGGAGAAGGAAAAAGGGCACCGGCCACCCTGGAACCCACACCGAAGGTGATATGGAGGTTCCTTCATCAGGTGTAGATGAGTAGCAGAAGGCAAATAGATGGGGGACCGAGTGCTCATCGCGAGGAGAAGAGGTCGATCGGTTCCTTGCTGTGCGGCGGCGCACAGACTGGCGCGAGAAGCCAAGCGGCGCTGAGCCAGAGAAGCTAGGAGAGTCGTGGAGGTGCTAGTTCGGGAGCAAGCAGATGACGGCGGCGTGCGCTGCAGACAGGGGAGGTGGGCACCGTGTTCGCTAGCGAACACGACCGTGGCGGCCTGCCCACACCCGTGGCGTGATGCGAAAGGAGAGGAAGAAGGGCGGACCGGGCTGGCGGATCAACGGGTCTGCGGATCCGCACGGGATCCGGATCGGAGGCCCCAGTCAGTAGAGAAGCAACCCGCCCGGGACACGTGGCGCGTTCTGGTTGACCGAAGAGGTAAGATTTTCCAATAATTTACAGATCTTAGAAAATGCATAATAAATAGCTCGTTTATCTGAAAAATACAAACAAGGCACCAAAACTTTCAGGAAAAATGAGTAGAACAACATGGCACCTTTATATCAGTCTTTTAATGTTTAAATAGTAGTAATATTATATAAGATGTGTAATGCTTAATTGATAGATAATAAATATCAAATATCGACAAAAAATATGAGAAAATACCAGTAAGTCACAAATCATATCTGTAATCCATCTGATGTCAGTAATCATGATGTTGATACACGAAATCTTATAATTTACTCTATATGTTTATTTAGGGCTAATAACCCTAAATAAAATGCAATAAATGCATGCATGCTAAATAAATGCTGAAATTTATAGAGTAAGCTCATATCAGTATATGGAACATAGTTTTAAGTATGGGATCAATATAATGCATAGAATCCCTGTTATATTAAGATGAACCTTGATACATGTGATGTAACCCTAATATGGTTAATGAAAGTCACATAATGTTAAATATGTTCTCATAATAATGTGACACATGAGTATGTCCAGTTGATGAACTATAATCTGGAATATGACATCATTAAGATAAATATAAGACAAGAATACAAGTAATCATGAGAAGATCCTAATGAACTAAGAAAACCCTAATGAACACGATTAGGGTTACGATGAGATGTATGATGATGTGAACCTGATGATAGTATGTGATCTTATCTTTATCAGGGTTTGACCTGGGATACATAGTTGACATCAGGAATGTGATATGTGATTAGGATATATGTGATCAAGGTACGCCATTACCTCTTGCTTGGCTTATTATACATTATGCTTATGTTATATGGTAGTAAAGACTTAGCATATGGTATTGATTGAAATGACTGTCTTGTATGATATGTTGATTGAATTTCCATACTTATGTCTATGAATACCTGCAAATATAATATAGATGTTTCATCATAAGATAGCTCATAAACCACTTGGTGGTAGAGCGCATGCATAATGATCACAAACCACTTGGTGCTAGATCATATGATGTTTGTACAATGATCACAAACCACTTGGTGGTAGATCATAAGGCCTAAGATGTCAAAGCCACTTGGTGGCAGATGCACGAGATATATGATAGAAATTTTCTTAAAATATATGTGTTCTCTTTCTTGTTAATGAATATCATTTTGCCAATATATGCTTTTCTTTATATTTGTTTAATGATGCCAAGTATTAGTTTTATCTTATTGCCAAGATATGATGAGAGGTATATAAAACACACGTACGCGTACTCAGTACAATATTCTTGAATATTGTGCTGACGTGTACCGCATGTAATCTTTTGTTTAGGTTGTGGTTATGCTCTTGAAGATCCAGGATAGTTGAGAGTTGTGTGGCGTGTTGATGTACAGGTGGACATGTTGTCTTGAGATCCTGTAGTTTAGTGGTGGTACATGTATATGTATAGTTTGTTGTTCAATATGTAATATCAAATGTTGTAACAATTCATGTTGTAATTATATGTTGAATGGTGGACATATGTGTATGGTTTTATTATTGTTCATGTACATGTGCTACTGATTGTTTCTTTTTTACTTCCTCTGGTTTTCTTCTTCTTAGCCTAGTGTGGGGTGTTTAAATTGGGATTCTCGCTGAGGTGAGGGTTTCAATTTGGATGTCACACATCAAATTAAGTTTTATAAAATCTGGGGATATCAGAAGGACATTCTCATCCATTTGTTTACATCCAAGGACCAGAATTACTCCTATAAGACAATATGTAGCTACTTCTTGCTCCCAACTTTGACCATTGGATCAATGACTCACTACTCAGATCTTAGTCGTGCTAAGACAATCTCAAAAGGAAGTGTGACACTGCATAATCAACAACTTAAGCTGATTGATCATATACTTTGTTCCACTTACATAATTCATCAATAAATGAACTAATTTCTAACCTAGACATCTCCTTCTGGGAATATTGAAATGATTAGAAACTTTAACCATAACTTTATCATAACTCAAGCTATATTCCAACCAATTTTTAGTGTCAATTCATCACTATATGACCATTCAATTAAATACTTCAAAAGGGCATATGTGCTTAGGAGCATGAAGATAATGTTAATACCAATTTCTCTCCCAACTTTATTCCAACTCTTGGAACTCCCAAAATAACTCAAATACAAGAATTCATTTATGTCATCGGACATTTAAAGATTCCAAAAGTCCACTCCATCACATCCCATCAGGATCATGCTTGGTATTGCATCTTATCATGACTATGAGATTTGGCAGATGGATGTTAAAACTGCATTCCTTAATGAGAATCTTCTTGAGGATGTATACATGACACAACCTGAAGGTTTTATAAAATAAAGTTTGCAAATAAAGTGTGTAAGCTACAAAGGTCATATGGATTGAAGCAAGCATCTCAGGATCATCAAAATGATATGAAATTTGAAACACACCTCCGTAATAGCCTCTAAAGAAATAAAATATCAGCTTATGAACTAATAAGCAAGTTGGAACCTAGCTCGGCCAACACCTAAAAAATGGAACTATTAGGGTTAATGATGAGAATCTAATACAGGTATGCAATCTTGTTGTTAATCATGTGTTGCTTATGGCTAGGTGGTCAATGATAGGTTAAGTTGTGAATCTCTGAATCAGGTATGTGCTTTAATAATCATATGAATATGCTTTCTTGCTTGAAATGTGATACTTATATATGCTTGCTCAAATATTGACATGTAGTATTCTAGTATGTGCTCGATGTTTGCCTTGTATAATTGTTTTATAACTTGCAAGCATAATATGAAAACTCCATTATACAATGTTGAAACAGGGTTAACTCTTGGCGATGGCCTTGAGGTCCCTCGCGTACAAAAGGGTTAGTTAATCTTGAGCACCTTTATGGATCCTTTCAATGGGAAGTTGATCAAAGGACTTATGATACATGATATTGATGGTATAATTGGAGTAAAATGACATAAAATATGGGCTCTCACTTTGCTAAATACTTAACTTGTTTATTCTTATTCGTTACTTCGACAAATCTTTTCAAGTTATGCAATGCATATGTATATGTATCTTTTATCCCTACACTCAGAACCTCATGTGATTGACCCGCCTTGTTTCACGTATTTTATAGGTTCAGAGATGGCTAGCAGTTGATGGGCTTGGTGATCTATGTTAGGTATTCTTATTGTAGACCCCTAGTATCCATGAGCAAATTGGTAAAATTGTACTCTTGAACATGTAATTGAAAGCTTGTTATAAAGAATGTTGCTTATAATTCTTTTTGAATGTTGAGATTATGAATGATGCCTTTATCTTATTATTTATTTATGTATGCTAAGCATTTCACGCTTCCACATGTTGTCTTTGGTATTCATTTGGTTCATGGAACTGGGATTCTAGTTTTGTGATAGCCATATAAGAATTTCTAGAACTGTCAGTATACTTTGGTTGCCTTCAAGCTATTTGGAAAGGGCACTGCAGTCACTGGTGTCCTCTAGTGAGGCGGGACATATGCTTTTGATTCTAGTATCTTCCACCTCATTAGTGTGCTCCTCGATTATTTTCTCCCATTCCAACATGTCCGGTTTATTTGGATCTATTGTGACAGTTGGAGTTGTTGTTCCTGTACTTTCATCTGCATCTGATCTTGCCGGTGCATCATTCAACAACGTCTTACCACTGTGGAGTAGGACTTCCTTCACGTGTTGATTTCTATAAGGCATGTTAGTATTTATTGGGAACCCATGCTGGTTTGGCTACTTCAATGTACCCACATCCACTTCTATTTCAGAAATCTAAGTTTCTATATGGAGGATCTATGCCCCTTGATTCTGGAGTTCTCTCTGAGTTTGACCTATAAGCACTTCATTTTGACTGACCAACTTTCCAAGAATCTCTTCAATATGGTCAATCTTCTTTTGTTCTTGTTGATATTATGCTTGGCCACCAAACTATTGTGTCTTGCACTATTGCGGCTGAGATGGGTCTTGTTGGAAATTGTTGGGATCCTTCCATGAAAACTTAAGATCCTTCCTCCATGCGTAGTCATTGCTCCTATAATGCAGTTGTTGGTGTACAAACTTGCACTCTTCATCTTCTTCTTATGTTGGTGGTTCATCATTAGTGCACAACTATTTAGCAATCAGGTCATGCTTCTCATTTAACACAGAGATGACCTTGGACTCCCCAACACTTTTGATGGTTTCTGGAAACTCTCTCTCATCACCCCATGACTGATTCTTGGATGTGTTCTTTAATATCTCATGACAGCGAGCGGGTTTTTTGTTGAGGAAGAACCATGCTCCTACTTTGTTAAGCGTAGTTGTTTCTCCCTTGTACAGACTGTAGTAGAAGATCTTTGCTTGACCCAATAGATCAATACAATGATGAGGTACTTTCCACAACATATTCTGGAATCTCTCCCATGCTTCAGAATAGGATTCGTTGGCCTGCTGTCTGAAATTATGGATCTTCTTCATCAGGTTGTTTGTCTTCTATGGAGGAAAGTAACTCTCTAAGAAGGCATTAATCATCTGATCACACATCTAACACTCTAAGAAGGCATTAATCATCTGATCACATGTCTCGATACACTCATAATCTAGATTATGAAACCATGACTTTGTGCTGACTTCCAGAGATGATGGGAATAGTTTCAGATATATGATAGTCACTGGTACTCTTTCTATTTTGACCATATCACAGTTTTGAACAAAGTTACTGATGTGCACCATCGGGTCTTCAGAACGATGGCCATGAAAAGCTTGGGTTTTGACTAAAGATATCAACCCTAGGTCGATCTTGTAGCTACCCACATTGATGGCTTGTCTTTTGATGGGTCCTTTTTGAGCTGTTGACTAAAGAGGCTTTGATCCTATCCCATATTGTCTACTTTTTTGCTCCATCACCCATTTCTACTGACTCTAGTTCTTCTAGTGTTTTAGGTCCTTCAGGCAGAGGTGTCAGTGGAGTTCAGTTGAATTTGTCTACAAATATTCAAAATTCCCTCTCTCTGTGAGGGAGTTCTGCTTGCCCAAAACCCAGTGAAGATGGGTCTCTGTACTCATGGGCTTGGGTATGCACCATACATTAATACCTGAGAGTAGCAAAATAATTGTCAGAACACGATAGTGGAGCTAGAAACAATAATGATGTTATGATTTATCTTTAAGTGAAATAGAACTAAAAACAAAAAGAAGGTTGGCCTAGAGTGGTCGACCACAACACTCATAGTGCTAGATGTTGTCATTTCTCCGACAACGGTGCCAAAAACTTAACATGTGTTTACCATGTGTTACACGCAAGTGAATGTATCGAAGTAATATAGCCCTTTTGAGGCCTGAGTCAAACATGAAGAAACATTCACCAGAATACTATTATTAACTATGGTCTAATCAGCTAGGCTGGTGAAAGTGAATTGGTTTGATTGAACAGAAACAAATGGAGAACAAAATAAGCTTAGCAATTAAGTTACTCAGATTTAAGTTAATTCCTCAAGACAATGATTTCACCATAGATAACATTGCAATTAACTCCACACACTAATATATATTACCCC